>JAPYYV010002711.1:0-20026 GCA_030522625.1 Copidosoma aretas
GGGACTACTTCGAAGGATGCCACGACCCGGATGCCGAAGAATAGCACCAACGC
Organism: Copidosoma aretas; assembly: GCA_030522625.1. NCBI lineage: Eukaryota > Metazoa > Arthropoda > Insecta > Hymenoptera > Encyrtidae > Copidosoma > Copidosoma aretas. The sequence goes on from JAPYYV010002711.1 coordinate 54, forward strand.
GGAGATATGAACGCAGGTCGGATACTTTTCGGACACACCTCGTATGGTGTTAAAGAGGCTGATTCTTGATTTATAATCGTTTCAGTGTCTGAAAAATTGTCTTCTAAAGAAGTTGAGTCTTGTAAGAGTTTAGTTGTGGCATCTTTTTTTATACCTGTATGATAGATGATGTCAGTTTTAATTGAATCACTGTCCTTGTTCAAGTTCTTTGAGCAATAATACTATGGTCTAATTTTAGTCGCTGTTCACTTGTTGTTGAACAAAGTGGTCGTCCTGGACTCCTGGCCAATTGAGGTACATTTGTTCCTGATTCGGTCATGCTCCTAGTTTTTGTTGTTTCTATTACCTCCTTCCGAGTTTCTGGCGATGTTTAAAGTTTGGCGGTTGTTGGCTTGGATGTAACTGTTTTTTTTCTCTGATTTTGTAATTCTATTTTCTTTTTATCCTCCATTCTTTTTTGACCAATCATCATTATTCTTAACAGTGATAATCCGTAATTTATGTCATTTTCTGTACATAAAAATGGTCCTACAAAGATTATAGAAAGTGCATCGGCATTTGTGTTAAGTTTTGCGGGTTTGTATTAGAAAGTATATTCAAAGTCAGTAAACTTGAACATCCAACGCATTAAACGTTCTTCTGAATCTTTTTTAGTATCTAATTCAACGGCTCATGATCGGCTACAAAAACGAATGTATTTCCTAATAAATAAGAGCGAAAATGATGCATTGCATGTAAGGCAGTTAAACATTCTTTCTTAGTCGTTGAATAATTAATCTCGGCTTTATTTAAGGTTCTTGAAGGATAAGTGACCGGGTGGTCGAATCCCTCCTGTTCTTGACTTAGAATTGTTCCTGTTGTACAATCAAATCAATCTGTTTTAACTCAAATGGTTTACTAAAAGCAGGAATACGCAATATCGGTTATTTACATAGATGGTCCTTCAATGTATCGAAGCTGTTTGTATGAACATCAGTTTATTCAAATTTTTCTCCTTTCTGTAGTAGATCTGACCAGGGCTTTGCGATTGTCAAAAAATTTTTAATAAAACGCCTATAATAACCGGCTAAACCTAAAAATTGTCTAATATTTTTCAGTCTTTGTAGTAGGAAGTTCTTTTACTGCATGTATCTTTTTTGGATCAGGTTTAATTCCTTTTTCGCTTACTATATGCCCAAGGAATATTACTTCTTTTTTTAAGAACTCGACTTTGTCTAGTTGAGGAACCATTCTTGCTCCTTTTAATCTATCAAAAAGTAATTTAACTTTTCGATCATGATCTACTTAAGTTTTTGCACAGACTATAATATCGTCTAGGTACATATAATATCGTCTAGGTACACTAGAATTTCAACATTTAGTAAACATCTTAGTATTACATCCCTTAATCGCTGGAATGCAGCTGGTGCATTTCTTAAACCTTCCAGCATGCGGCTATATTGGTAATGTCCATGTGTTGTTGCAAACTCAGTTTTGGATTCATCTTGTTCTGCCATCGGTATTTGTTGAAATCCACTTGTTGAAATCCACTTGTTGAACCAAACACTGAAAAGTATACCGACCCGCCTATCTGATCCATGATATCAGATATGTTTGGTAATGGATATGCATCACTAATGAATTTTTTATTTAAATTGTAAAATCAATCACAACCCTACATCTTGGATTTCCTTGACTGTCTGGGATTTTTTGGAACAATCTAAAGAGGAGAATTATATGGTGATGACGTAGGTTCAATGATTCTATCAATAAGTTTTTTATTAATATGTTCCTCTAAAACTTTTCTATGCACTGGTGGATGGTGGTATTGTTTGGTATTAATTGAGATGTAATTTTCTATTGGAATTTCATGTGCTACTAGATTTGTACAAGGGACTCTCCTGGTAGTAAGAATTCGGAAGAAGATGTCGGGATATTCTTTTATTAAACTATAAGTTGTATCCCGTTCTTTTAAATTTAAATGACCTGTACACGTACGAGTTGCTAAGTATTTCTAATTGTTTAGAATTATTTTTAACTATGGGAATTTCTTTTTCGCTATTAGTATCAGGGTCGAATTCGGGGGTGATGTACTCAAAGGATTAAATCTCTTTTCGGTATACGTCGATTGGAATATCTCCTTCATTAGTATTAATAGCCATAATAGTACATTGGTCGTTTTCTTTGTGCACTATTATTTCCCCTAAATATACATTATCGTTTCCTACATCTATTCGTGGTAGATAACCTTCGGTTAATTAAGTGTTTATCAAGATAATTCGTACAACTTGACGTGTGCGGGCTTTGATAGTATATTTAACTGATTTATCTTTATTTTGTTGTTCGAAGTTAGAATCATATCGTTTTATGTTGTTATCGCAGTGGGGAATGTCATCTAATAAGTAACATTGAGACTTGTTGTCAAGTAAGTGACTATATTTACATTAATTGTTTTTGTTGCTTTTTACATCGGGGCAAATAATGGTCTTAGTACTATCTCCTCTTTCAGCCAAAATTATTTATTATACTCATCTTGTAACTGTATATCCGCCTGTATATCACTGAATTTGTTATATCTCGGTATATCTGATTTTTCTGGTGGTCCTGCTATATATTTATCATGAGAATTCTGTTGTATAGTTTTTTCTTTATAATTGTCTAACTTTTTATTTGGATCAAATGTAGTGGCTAAAATTTGGTTTTCTTAGACTTGTTGTTTAAGTTTTTGAGTGGCTTGTTTTTTTTCTTCCTCTTCTAATGAAATTATTTCCTCTGGTGTCTTTAACAATTGAATCTGTAATCGGAAAATCATTCGGGGCAATATGAACAATTTTAGGTCTTTATTGTGTAGTTATAAATACTGTGCCCTTCATTAAAACAGGGTGGGGCGTTATTCCAGTTAAATTAATTATAACTAAATTATACTACCGAACTCTACTGGAAGTTTTCAATCTAATTGGTTTATTTTTACTAAGTTCGTCGCGGCTCCGTTATCAAGCATCAAAGTTATGTGCCGTTTCCTGCTTTCAGTGACAAATAATTTTATACTCGTCGGCTCTTTATCTACTCCAACACCTTGACATGTGCCAATATAAACGGTCTCGAATTTATTGCAATTTTCATTACCTGATCCGTAGTACTCGGCGTTTGGTTCTGATGAAAACGCTAAGGGCTCACCTCCGAACGACGTTGGAGGTGAGCTGCCTGCGAGTTCAAATGATGAGGTAGGCGATTGTCTCTTGGCTAATAATAATTTTGATAATTTTGTCATTGATGATTGAAGTAAAAGTTTTGTTGATTATAATTATTATAGTTATTTTGAAGGTATCTATTATAATTATCAGTCCTGCCTCGATAAGATTGGTTGTTTCTAGAATTAAAATTCAAATTTTGTTGTGAATAATAACGAACAGGTTTCTTATTGTTATATTGATTGTAATTATTTTGCCCATAATTATTGGTTTTTTTGTCCATTTCCATGATATCAATTTCCTCGAAAATTCGAATTATTATTAAATTGCCTATGAGAAACCGCAGTTGTATGAATAAGGTGTGGCCCAAACGGAATAATATATGTGCACTGTATCTGCGCAGGGAAAAGGAAAAAACCATACAATACAGTCTAGCGTAAACGCTTGCACTGCCGCGCAGTCATACAATTACGCACACATACACTGTAAGTGTAAGCACCAGTAGCGGAATCGTTTAATCCTTACGGCGGATACTCTCTCTCAGTGCAGAAAGAGTGCAGAATAAGGACTTCTTTTAATCGCAGCATGACACGCACGATTTTTCATGAATTGCACAAACCTCAGTCCCTCTGAATATTCTGTAGCGTTTTCAGTCGTCATCCATGTAATTAACATGTTTTGAACATCTTGATTTGCTCGTCCAATACTATCTTGAGATTGACTATGCCTTGGCTTACCATGAACAATATGTAATCCATTCCATATTGTGCTAACCTAATTGATAATTTTATTTACGAACTTACGTCTATTTGTCAACACCAGCAACGAAAAAATATCAAATCTATCTAGACATCGATGATCTAATTTTGACAAATAAGATGCCTTTTTGGCTTTAACTACGTCTTGCTTAAATTAATCGTATTTCGTATCACTGATATATAATCTATTTGATTTTTGCGAGTTCACTAATTTAAAAAACTCTTCATTAAATTGTGGTTCAAACTGTTCCCGTTCGTCAACCACGGTCGGTTTTACATGTACAACGACAAGATGTCGACTGAACAGAAATCAAAGAAGTAGAAGCATAAAGAATCAAAAACAGTCATTTAAATGTTTACATCAAGCTCATAACATCATCTAACTGTAGATCAAAAAGATACTCGTGATGTAGCGTATACAGCGTATAGTAAATAGCTAATACAGAGTCGTCATTGTTTATATTTATTATACTTTTAAAGGCAGGGAAATTTTAGCCAAAGGTTCTTGGCTAAAGCTAGCTTTAGCCGGTTGAATCCAGCAACTTCGTACTCCGGGCAACATTAGCCGAAATCGCTGGGTAATGCTAGCTTCAGTCGGCTAATGCCGTAACATATATAATAATAATAGCCATTGTACCTACTACGTGGCTCTTTCGCCTGGTAGAACAATGCATATGTATTAAATCTTATTCTTGTGTGCATGTAATTGCCACTGACTATTCTGTCAGTGTATAGTAATAATAGCAACTGTACTATATTATGCACTTTTGTCTGTGTGTTACACTTACTAGTATGTGCCCACTTGTATACATATGTAAATATCTTACTATATATACAGGTTGGACCGTTTTAATCTATTATGGGAAGAAGTTCGTTCCAAAAGCCGTTCACAAGAAAAAGGTCAAAACAAAAGATAAAGGGTTCAAGGGGGGCCAGAGAATAGCCTAACTTACCACCCCCCTGGGGCCCTTATACGGACCTAAGAGATGACAGATTTTTTTTGTACGGGAACCCTGTTTTTTCACAACGGATTTTTGTTCTACGGAAAAAAACAAGTGAAAAATGTCTCTTCTAATTTTTTTTTGGGTCCCTTGAAGGGCCCTAAATTTGTAATTTTGGTATTGAAATTAGAGAAAACATAAAATCATGCTTCAATAGCATGTAATTCGTTAACCAAAGTGAGGGCTTGCTAAAGAAACAAGAGTTTAATAGGGACCAAAGAATAGCTCAATTTACTATCCCCCTGGGGCCCGTATACGGCCCTGAGGGATGACAATTTTTTTTTTTCTGTAGAAACCCTATTTTTTATAACGGGTTCTTGTTCTATGAAAAAAAACAAGTAAAAAATGTCTTTTCTAATTTTTTTTTGGTCTTTTGAAGGGCCTCAAATTTGTAATTTCGGTATTGAAATTGGAGAAAACATAAAATCATGCTTTTTTAGAATGAAATTCGATAACCAGACCGAGGGCTTGCTAAAGAAACTCGAGTTCAATAGAGGCCAAAGACTAGCCTAATTTATCATCCCCCTGGCGCTCGTATGCGGCCCTGGAGGACATCACTTTTTTTATATACAGAAGCCTATTTTTTTAAACATATTCATCATCTTATGTAATGAAAATTTTATCTGTATTTTTCAATTCCAATTAGCAGGAACGTATACAATAACATGGACGTAGCAGACTTTGGTTTCTTTTGGGGTGCTTCATTTACGTGAGTCCCCTTGCATCTCACGTACGGGATGCTTGATTTGCGTATCCACATCCATTGCCTGGTGGCCAAATCAACGTTTTCTAATAAACCAGGTTAATGATTTTCAATTAGTTCTAGAAAACGTTGACCATTTACGGTACCATCAAAAAAGTACGAGCCAATCAAGTACCCATTGATGATTCCGCACCACACATTCAGGCTCCACCGATGTTGGTTATCAACATTTCTGTACCAATGAGTATTAACGTCTGATTAATAATGACAGTTATGTCGATTCCACTCACCATTGTTTTTTAAAGTCGCCTCATCGGAAAACATGACATATCGAAAGAAATCAGGATTCAACTCAATTCTTTGTAAGCTCTAACGACAAAATTGTTATCGTGCTTCGTAATAAGTGGCCATTAATGCTTGTGTCAGAGTTATGTGGCAAGCATGAAACTTTTGGGACTTTAGGATTCTTAAAACTGTTGATTTGGGAATCCCATGCTCTGTGTCGATACGACGACTACTAATGTGTAGATCGAGTTGAACAATAGCAAGAACCGTCAGCACACGCGCATCATTATCATCATACGCCTGAAGACATCGACGACGACTTAAGTGACCGTTTCGTGCTCTTTGAGTAAGATCTCGAATACGTAAGTTGGGTGCCGTCTGTCAGGAAATCATCTCGCGTATAGTGCTGCAGCATGAACGTAAATTCCTTGACATTCTCCTGGTACCATATTTATATCAACGATCTCATTTGCTGGATTATCTGCTATTTTTTATCACGAAGGGATTACAAGAGAGGTGCAAAATTTTTCTTCAGATCACCAACAACAAACAGTAGATGAATTATTTTACAAAGATTAAACGAGTTTTAGCGTCGTAAAATGGACAAATAATTTTTGTCAATCATCGTAAAACATAAACAGTAAAACTTATGACTCAATGCAAAAATCTGCAATAACTTACCTATAATTTACCTACCCTGAGATCTCAAGCCTTACTGTAAGATAGCGTGTATAAAGCTTACTATTAGGCACCGGTCGAACGTACGCAGAAAAGGGCTTTGCGGAATTAGAATCGCCCATAACCTATAAAAACAATAGATTGCCGTTTCTACAGAAAATTACACAAAACAAATTTTATCTTAGGAATTTTATCTAATCTTCTGCAAGATAAGAGAACCCCGATATTATTCCTTCTGCATGATCTAACAGGAATCAATAAAAAATTTTCAGAAAATTAATAAATTACGTAAATTTCTGCATTTGCAGATGTTTGAATCCAGTCATAAGCTTCATTGTTTATGTTATTCATTATTTTGATAGGTATTATTTGACTATCAGATGACACTGGGACTCGTTTTATCTTGAAGAAATAGTTCACTTTATGTCAATTGTTGTTAGTAAGTTAAAGAAAAATTGTTTACTTTTTTTGTGAGCCCTTCGAGATAAAACAGTAGCAGATAATACAGTAATTTAGATCATAAAATTAATCATAGTCTCAGTATGATATCAAGAAACTTACGTTCATGCTGCAACACTATACGCGAGAAGATTTCCTGACAGACGTCACCAAACATACGTAATTATTCGTGATCTTAGTCAAAAAGCACGATAAGGTAAAGGCACCCCATACACAATGAGAATGGAAAAATGCAGATCAAATTATTTATACGTAAGATAATGAATTTATATGAGGAATAGACTTCTGTAAGTAAAAAAAATTATGTCTTACAGGGCCGTTCACGGACTCTAAGGGGATAGTAAATTGGGCTATTCTGTGGCCCCTATTGAACTCTAGTTTCTTTAGCAAGCCCTCATTCTGGTTAACGAATGACATGGTAATGAAGCGTGATTTTATGTTTCCTCCAATTTCAATATAAAAATTACAAATTTGGGGCCCTTCAAAGAACCCAAAAAAAAATTAGAAGCGACATGTTTTACTTGTTTTTTTCCATAGAACAAGAAACCGTAGTAAAAAAAAGGATCCCTGCTAAAAAAAAAAAAATTGTCATCCCTTAGGGCCGTATACAGGTCCCAGAGAGATGGTAAATTGGGCTATTCTTTGGCCCCTATTGAACTCCAAGATATTTAGCAAGCCCTCACTCTGATTAACGAATGACATGCTAATAAAGCATGATTTTATGTTTTCTCTAATTTCAATACCAAAATTACAAATTTGGGGCCCTTCAAAGAACCAAAAAATATCAGAAGGGACATTTTTGACTTGTTTTCTTCCATAGAACAGGAAACTGTTTCAAAAAAGTAAGGTTCCTACTAAAAAAAAATTGTCACCCCTTAAGGCCAGATACGGACTTCAGAGGGATGGTTAATCAGGCTATTTTTCGGCCCCTATTAAACTCTTGTTTCTTCAGCAAGCCCTCACTTTGGTTAACAAATGACATGCTAATAAAGCATAATTTTATGTTTTCTCCAATTTCAATACCAAAATTACAAATTTGGGGCCCTCCAAGGGACCTAAAAAAAAATAAGAGACGTTTTTTACTTGTTTTTTTCCTTAGAACAAGAATCTGTTGTAAAAAATAGAGTTGCCATTAAAACAAAATGTCATACCTCAGGACCGTATACGGGTCTCAGGGGGATGGTAAATTGGGCTATTCTTTGGCCCCTCTTGAACCCTTTATCTTGTGTCTTGACTTTTTTTTGTGAACGGCCTTTGGAATGAACTGTTTCCCATAATAAATTTAAATGGTCTACCCTGTATATAGTGATAAGGATGAAATCTTTTTTAACTCATCCTCATCCCTCTCTCACCGACCTCTCTTCCGCCCCCCCTCAAAGATTCGATTGTTTTCTCCGCGATTTACCGTAAAAAGTCATATTTACAATTTTTGGTGCCACCCCTTAGCCCTTTTACCCCACTCATCACCCCCTCTTCACCCTCCTCTCAAGAACTTAGAAAATTTTCAGGATTTGTCGACCATTTCTCTCAAAGACTTAGAAATTTTTCAGGATTTGTCGCCTCCCTCAAAAACTTAGCAAACTTTCAGAATTTGTCGAACGCCCCTTCGCTGCCCTCTCAAAAACTTTGAAATTTGTATCTGGTGCTAGTTTTCATAGACGAAGATGGCCGAAGTCACCAAAAAGCCATTATATCACCGGACTTGGCCGAAAACAGACGAATTATTCCGATTACAGACAAAAAACCTCACGAAAGCTCTCTTACATCGCCGAACATTGCCGAAAACAACCGGATGCAGCCGAAGCCGCTATATATCCACTTGGAATTTTTTTATTTTTCCCGCATCACTTATTTGATAAATAGACATGCAGAACAACAAAACCGACTGTTAGTCATAAGAGTTATGAAACAGATAACGGCAGTTCCGTACTCTCTAGCTCAATACTAAATAATATGATACAACTCATGTTTCTACAACCACATAACCAATGAGACTCGCATGCTTATGATATTTATTGATAGATCATTTATTTACAAATTAAAAATATAAACAGAATATTTTATTCGATTTCGGATCAAAGTACATGTCACAATAACAACCTATTGCAGAAATGGGGCAGAGCAACTGATTCATACAGATGGTGCAAAAAAAAACAGGCCTTTGCAAACCATAATTGGGCTGAAATCTAGCAAACTATATCTTAACAGTTATCAGCTAAGATCACCTCATCGCATACCATGTCTTTTTAATACAAAATATCTTTAGAAATATATTTCTGTGTATAATACTTACTGTAAAGGTGTATTATGCTTTTAATTATAATGTAAATAGACAAGGTTGGATGGATTGCACATGCTTCTGGCAACGTAGAGAAATAATAAGATTTCATAACAACTGATCTCTGTATTTGTGGAAAGGAGAAAATTTGTCTTAATACAATGTTCTACTAGTACGTCAAAAATAACTAAGTTGACTCTTCTGAGACAGAAAATAAAAAACGTCAACACCAGTTATAATGCTGATCAAACACATACTGCAAGACCCGTAAAATCAGCTAAATACCGATACTAAACAAAACAAAATCAAAGCACCTAATACCTAACAACCGAATAGAATTAGCCGCACAAACTGTTTATTAATCAATAATTTATTTAGTGATCCAGAATTAAAGCAGATTATTTTATTGTGTTTCGGGATAACGTACATAGAATAATCATACATTATTACCACAATCGGACAGATCAACCGACAAGTTTGTGCTTACACAGTTGATTAATATCTTGCTTTTCTTTAAAGTTAAACAGAATTTTCTATTTGATACCAATTAAAAGAAAAATGTCTGAAAAAATTTATAATTCACACTTTAAATAAAAAATATAATATAGATATATAAATGACGTTATCAATGTCTAATTCGTTTAGACTACTACAAACGTTAGTAAATTAATGATTTCGAGTTTTTTAACCTTTAAAATTTTTCAACAAAACTGAATTTTTAATTTCCACACAAAACCTTTTTCCAAATGATCTAAACGCCTGACCTCGTTCATACGATTCGAGTACCGTGTCGACTTAACTAAGAGCTATCTCTGTGAGTTATCTACTAATCACTTTTTTCTATATTACGGATTGAATCGAACTTTCAATTGAAATATTCATTTACTCATGTTCTATAAATTTGTTTATTGATTTTTTAATATCAATTAATGAACTACCTAACAATTATTTTAATAAGTTTTTCAAAACTTTAAAAAAATTGATATTATTTATAGCTTTTCTAAATATCCAATGAATATTCATGTATGGAAATATTTCTTTCAGTTTATTAATTAAGATATTTTTAAATAAAAAATAATTCTTCCTTCAATTTGTACACTTTTTTAAAAAAATTTTTAAACAAGTTTTTACAGTTACAATCTTTTTTTATAATTTGTTTATAAGTACGATTTCCTATTGGTTAGTTATTCTGTTGACATTGCGTATTATTCTTTCAAAAATATTTTATTGGTTAGTAATTTAATTTTTGACTTACTTTACGTTTATTTACATTTAATACTACCCCATTTAAGATTAAGCAGTACTACTAGATTATAAGTGTTATAATTTCATGCAAGATAATTCTTTTATTTATTATATGATAAAATATTTTTTCAAACTACACTAAATTACCAAATATTTTAATTCCAACTATAACCACACCACCACCGATACATCACTGTGGGTTACTTATTGGGCTCCAGTAAGCAGTGGTACTAGCTAGAAAATTTTTGTTTTATTTGGTATCACTGCTGTAAGAACAAATGTCTTAACACCATCATAAATATGTATATCTTTTTGTCAAATAGACGATTAACTGCTATCATGTATATTACGTATAATTGCTAAATTTGTTATTTCTTGGAAAAAATAAAGAATGTTTTAAATAATAAAATATCTACTGTATGTAATCTATATAGTAACATCATTACAACTACTTAATAAAATACAATTCCTTTCTAAGTACTTGCATTATGATTTTAAAATATTCAACACGTGTGCATTGCGTTTAAACAAAAAAAAAATGATTTTCTGCAATTACATTTTTAATACTACTAATTGATCAATATTATACGGTGTATTTGTAATTTTTCTATTTTTATGTATATTTTGCGAGGTACCATCTGAAAGCTTAGGATTTTTACAATAATGCAGTAAGTCTTTGAATGTGTAACTCATTGATTACGGTTGCAAATAAAAGATGTATTTCAGTTGCTTCACAATAGGTTGTTTATAATGTGAAAACAATAATGGCAAATATCTGCTAATTTTTCGGGTTTAGGGAGGTAAATAAGGACACCGATGCAATCAGCGGTTTTTGATTTATAAAATAAACTACCTATGACATCTAAACAACTCCTGCTAAAGCTCCTTAAAATATCTTTTCACAAAAAGTACAAATAAATGCCTACTTTTATGAATAATTGCTGGGATCATCGCCGAACACATTACTGCGGAATCAGTCGCTTCGACTTATCTATGTGTTGAATCAGCCGCATCTACGTATATTGTTTACCGGAGAAGTATATCTTAATACATTGGTTGCCAAGTTTTTAAAACATTTTTTCATACATTAATTTTACTTCCTTCTATACTTACTACAACTATATATTAAATATATAGGTATTATATGTAAATATATATAATAAATATAATACACGGAAAATAGTGCTAATGATATTTTGTATGATAATAACATTGTTCGTGATTGGGACTCCTTAGCCAATAACATTTTAGTTATAGTTTGCTGGATTACAACGTAATCGTAGTTTGCAAGTGCATTGTTTTTTTTCCACAATCTGCATGAGACGGATGATCTGTTAATGGGAAAAAGATTCATTTAAAAATAAAAGATTTTCTGGGAATTTTAATAAACTTTTAAATCAGTACCGGAAAACATCGTGTATAATTCGTCGTAGAAGCAATACAAAGAACCATACGCAATTACAAAATTACTGATCCAAAAATATAGTGCTTAAAACATAATACACTTCTATTTTAGGTCTTAATTTTGATAAAAAAAAAAAAATCATTAGTTTAAAAAAGTAAAAAATAAAGTATCTCTGCAACAATTGGTCGGACAATAACTTTTTTTTCATTAAAATTTGCAAAAAAATTAAGCAATGTAAACAGAATTAAGACAATCGGCTAATTGTAATAGAACAAAGAGATAAATTATTTTCAACTAAACTCAAAACCGTTTTCGTTGCAAAATATAAGTTTACTACAATAAAATCATAAATTTTATAATTAAATAATAAAACATACGATTATGTAAGTATGTAAAATTAAATACGGTAATGTACAATCCTTTATGAAATTTTCAGAACAAATTAAAATTTTAAAGTTTTTATAGTTGTAAATTCCATTGTTTGTGAACTATCTAGAGGACCAAGTAAAGTTTATGACTTCTGCTTATACATGACGTATACTCCATTTTAATGAATTTCAAGCATCGTTATGGTATTCCAAAAATAGGTCTTCAAACAGAACGAAAAAGAAGATTTTCGTGATTTTTTGTCATTTTCGACAGTACTATTAAAAAACACCAATTCTCGGCAGTAAATGCATTAATAACTCTAAATGCAATGGTACAATTATGTTTTAAAATAAAAAAAAATAAAACAATATTAACATGTGGTTAAAGAAAAGAAAGAAAAACATATTATTGTGTGTTTTGAAATTCTTTTTTTTTTATTTAATGCTCCGACTCCATGCTATCATTTTATGCAAGACGTGATTATGTAAACTAACAAACTGATTTAAGGGTTGCCAAATATAACTTATTAATCGTTATTTCATATTTTGGATTTTTTGTTCGTCGAAGGCTTCGAAGGCCAAAATCGAACTTTTTCAACATGCTTATATTGAGCTGAAAAAAATTAATAAAGGAAGTCCAAGTGATACGTAATTCAATGGTGTAATTTAAAAATCCAGCAAAAATACTTAAAGTGGTCCAAAAAATCCAACAAGGTTGAAGATTGAAAATCCCATGCTATTTAAATGGGAAATTAAATTGGGTCTAGGGGCACGTGGTAAATCCAAATTTTTTGGGTTTTCATGGTATGGATTATCATTTTAGGATACAATGAAGAGATTCCAGGGGGAATATGATCAAAAAGTCAACATTGGTAAATAACGGACACCCTAGTGTACAGCCATTGTACTGTTTTTAGAAAAATGATTTTCATCAAATTTCTCTTCCTCCTTCTATTTTGACGATGCAACCGAATGAGAATTAAATTTATTGTTGAACTTTAAGTTTATACTACGTTTTTTTTTTCTCTGAATGTTATTTCAAAAAAAAAATCCAGTGCGAATTTTTTGTGGCACGCCCGATGGCTGCGAAAAATTGAAAAAGGAAGTAGAGGTTCTGAGTGCCTGTTTGTGTCGGAAATTTTGCAATTCGTTTGAAAGGACTGCTATGTAAGTTTTGTACCATCTCTCTTTACTTGATTGTATATTTATCTATTTATTATTGTGATATTTATTTATTTATGTATGAACATATATATTTTTTTAGCTGGGGGTCCGAATTATCATTGACTCCTATTGGCACTTTGGATTGCCCGTGTCTTGCTGGCTTGTTGAAACGCCGCTTCTACCCGTGTGGCGTTTCGCGTTCCGCGGTGGATGTTGGGGCATCTCAGCGGCCGCATCTATATCACGCTTTTCCATTATACAGCGTTGGTGCGGCCTGACAGATCTACTAGGACAGCTGTCCTATTGTACTGCCTCACCTTGGAAGTGGGGACGACCTACTCCATCCGCATTAGGTTTAGTTGCCACGGCCCAATCGCGGTCGTAGTGGCCGATGTGCCCGTGGCCGTTCCCGCGGACTATCCACTGGAGAAAAACCTAAATTCGCGTAAGTGTCCTTAATTTGTAAGAATCCTGCATTTTTTATCTTGGAATCGAGTCTCTTTATTGTTATTATTTTTTTTCAGGCTTAGAATCCGTCCTAAGGACAGTTTGTGATTGTAGACGTCCCGTGGGCCGCTCCTCTTCACTCTGCATTTGCCGCTGATGCAATCCCGTCTGTTGCAGCCAGCAATGACGGAGGTGACTCGTCTCGGAGTACGACTACTGTGGATGTTCCGTCGCTGGTTGATGTCGGCGGTTAACCTCTACTTCCCAATCTAGATCCGGCCCAGGTTGATCCGTGGTCGGGGTCGTCCAAGAAGAAGATGGACTGACTTACACTGCTATTGCTAATGATCTGTACCAAATAAATATATAATAATATTGTTAATATGTGCATTTATTTATTTCAGTTTACTCATTTATTTATTTATTTTTCCATTTATTTATGCATTTATTTATTAATATATATACATATATTTAGTTATATACTTGCATATTTGTATACGTGTAGTTTTTCGGGAGTGATTGGAAGAAGGAAGATGTTCCTATTTTTTTAAACTTTTGAGACTTAGTTTCCATTGGTGAACGCTCGGTGTGGTTTGGCCACTTTCGTTCAGGGGTGGCATTATTTGTGGCAGTTGTACGGCGCGGGCGGTCCCTATCGTCGCTTGAGAAGTCATTTGTCTTGTTTGACTTGTTATTTGCCAGCTAGTTTGTGTTTCGTGAAGAGTGATGACTCTTTATTTTGGTACTGTTTCTTCGTCAGTTGTATGGTCGTTCCGTCTGTTGCGGCTATGCGTGAATAACCTGTAGAGTATTAACAGCGGAGCTCCCCCATTAAACGAGACACTTGTGTGCGTAATATCCTACTATGACTATGGTTATGACTCCTGCCATTATTAGGTGTGTCCCTCGTCGGGAATTTCGTATTTACATTTGAATCGATTTAGTCTCACTTATCGTGCGTGCTTGTTTTATTATTTCTGTGAGTGCCGTCCCTTCTTTTAGTGTATTTGATCTCGTGTGGTTTTGTTTGTTGATAGTTTTTAGTCCGTCGTACTCCATTATTTCTATTATGTCTTCCTTATTGGTCAACTTAAGTGTTGACAATATTTCGTTAATGTTTATTGCGTTCCTTCTAAAACTAATTATGTCCGGTTCTTCCGCTATTTCTGTCGGAACCACTAGATGTATGTTCGTGCTATTTGCTTTGCAGCTTTCACCTAACGTGAGTATACCTGTGTCTTTTAATTTAATTGTCTTATGCCCAGTTCCTTGGCACAGAATGAAAAGTGGTTCCTCCTGTCTTGTCGAGAATACCCATTGAGTAGGTGCAACAATCTTATCCAGTATGTCTCATATAATTTGGCTACTTTGATCGTACATTCTTTTAGATTTTTTATATCTTGATCCACGATTAGTCGTGTTTCGCATTTGTGATGCTCTTTGATTTGCCTTATTGTTTCTGTATGGGCGCAGATGAGTAAGTTATGCAATTTTTTGCATTACTTGATTTCCGTTGCCGCAATCGGCATATACGTATTATCTTTCCTATTTATGGCCTTTCCTTATATATGTCTGAAATGTCAGTCCTCTCTGTTTTATTGGCACCGGGATCGTCTTGTATAATTGAAATCTTCCTTTGTATGGCAGTAAGATCATTATATGGTTCATAAGTTGTTTATTTATTACCACAATTGAAATGTCCGCGATGTTAGTTTTCCAAAATGCCTGTTTTTTCCATGCTTGGGAACTGTAGATCCGTTCTCGATAGCTAGGCAGTTTTCTCTGTGTTATCAAACATTGTTGGGGTGTCGAATTCAGGGTGCAGTGCTCCCTTTGATGCAAAGAGTATTGCGTTTATTAAGGTTTCTGAGTCTGTTTGGTATTGTCCTATGCTTTCTCTAAATAGGTTGAGTGTTGTTCCAATTGCTTGGATGCTGTTAATGGTCCCCCTGTTCCACATTGCATGTTCTACTAATGTTGTTACGTTACTGACTTTATTTTCGAATTCGCTTGTCTCTGTCACTATTATCTCTGTTTGGTTGGCTAGAAGGTTTGCTTACTTATGTATTTTGTCGGTGTTTGTACAAATTGCGTGGTCGAGGTATTTCTCGTCGTCTTCATTTACAGTTTTGAACAATGGTTTGACTAATTCTCCCTATGGTGGGAATTATTGCCCTTCGCTCTCCGTTTGATTCTTTACCGGTTAATAGTTCAATCGACATTTGTGCTTCTTTCTCCGCTGCGACTGTTATTTCGCGTAATTTTTCTAATTTTTATTCGCTAAAACTCCGTACAAATTCATGTCACCTTCTCGTAATCTCTTAACTAAGTTGCGTAACTCTTGTCCTACTGTCTATTTTATTTTTGTGTTTTTGCAATAAAAAAATTTATTTAGTATCCGCACCATATTGTCTTTCTTTTTCTGTGTGACTTCGTCTTACAACTTTTGCGTCTCTATTATTTATGCATTTTCATCCTGGGGTGAAGGAGCCTTCACTACATATGTATTTTTTATTCTTTCGAAGTGTACTACTCTTATTTCATCGCCCCTTTGTAGTTTTATGTTGTGGTTTTTGTAGTTAATCCCTGTTATCTCGTAACGCCCCTGATATTCAGCGTCGTACTTTCCTTCCAACGGCTCTTTTAAAATTTAGACCATCTCACCTTCCATAACAAATTTTGTGTTCAGTTTCCTGTCGTAATATTATTTTGATCGGTATTTATTCTGTACTTGAGTCATTGCTGCTAGCGCTCTCAGCTGCGTCGGCGTCTCCGTGATTTGCGTTGATAGTTCCGTGTATGTTTGCCGCTCTCTGGCTGTTTAGAGCTTGATGGGAGTTTTGCGCGTTGGCCGAATACGAGTTCATACGGTAAATAACCTGTGCTCTCATGTTTTGGGGTATTATATGTGAGCATACACAGTGGCAACAACTCGTCTACTTTCTCGGTTTTATCAAGGTATGATTTCAAATATTCTGCTAATACCTGATGCAGGCGCTCTATTGCACCATTACTTTGGGGGTGGTAGGCGATACTTCCCATTTTGTCAATTTTGAATAACCGTGCAAATCCTTCCATGGTTTTTTTCATGAAATGAGTTTCGCGATCTGATAATAATTTCTCTGGCACGCCGAAATATGCTATGCATTTGTCGGTTAGTGCCCTCATTGTCTCTTCGGCTGTCACTCTCTTTACTTACGCCAAGACGATATATTTCGTTAGTTAATCTTGTATCGTGAGTGTCGATAATAAGCATGGCCTGTTTTGTCTTTAAGCGTACTAACTTTTTTGTCTGGCACGTCGAACAGCCAAGTATGAACTGTCTTACGTCGGGCCTAATATTTCGCCAGTAAAAATCTTTCGCGATCCTATTATATGTTTTGTTAATGCCTCTGCCTCCTAACTGCTGATTCATGGTAATCGTTTATTAACTTGTACCTCTGATCCACGGATGGCATGACTTGCGTATTTATGTACAAGGTTGCCGTAACTTATAGGCCTTTATAAATTTCTTCAAACTGCTCCACGAAGTAGGTCCACTGTGTGATATTGAGAATTGCTAGGTCGCGTATGACTCCTATGGACTGTAGTTTATTAATTATCATAAGACTTTTAAGTGATTGCATGTACTTTTTGATGTTTGACATTAGAGCAGTCTCGTCGAAGTCCGATGTCACGTACATTCTAATGACTGAAACTTTCCTAATACTCGTCCGTCTAACATCTCCTACTCTTTTTATCTCGCTATTTAAAGCTATCGGGTCTATGTACCCCTCTTGTAATGTGCATCGATTATTTCTGCATCAGGTAAGTTGTCCGTTATCGTAGCGAATGCTATATTATCCAGGTAGCGAATTGGATGATATTTTGTTCGATGCATCCTTTGGAACAGTGCCGGCTGAGAGCCACCTTGTGGTAGCAATGGCGACGTTTCCTGCGGTATGCGTGTCCTGCATATTCTATATTTATCTAGTGTTGCCGTACTCATAATCTCTATGGGCTCCACTCGCTCTGAGTCGCTTTCTGACTCGAGCATAGCTTTATTTAATCTTGGCTCTTTTTTGCCGCTGCTTTCTTCGTTTGATTCCGACAAGCCTGACAAATCAAAGGGTTTTAGATATAAGGGCGGAGGAGTATCGGGAGCAGGTACATCGCATTTTTCGTATGCCTTTTTCTCTCCGTTCTCTTTTCTCCTATGCTCCTCCAGTTTGCTTCCCTCTTCATTTGCGTTTCTGTTAGGTTCGCTGTCGAGTAGTCCATTTGTGTCTGACTCGGCCTTTCTTCTATTATCCTCTCACTTTCGTTCGAGTCATCATCGTTATTTATATTGTTTTCTTATGGCGATGAATTATTTTCCGCGCTTCCAAGCAAAGCTTGATAATGTTCGTCTTAAAGGTATACGTGTTTAAACTCTTTGCCTTCTTTACTTACGAAGTGTTGGTAAGACGTAACGTACGTTCTTGGGAAAATATAGAAACGCATTCCCCGTCGCCAAACTTATTCCTGTCGATAAGGATTATTTTTGTGCCTTTAGGGTCTTGGCATTTCAGTAACCATTTCGATTTTAGTATGGCCTTTTCGAATCCATCCGTTGATATTTTTAGCCCGTATAGGAGTATGAGAGCATGAAAAAAACAGCTCTCATCGTGGGGTGCATCAACCACCTCAAGTAGTTTATGCGGCTTCGTGCAACCTGTTCCGCTTCTTCGGAAGATATTTTATATCCTTGAAGGCCCGCTAGTGCTAATGTTATTGCGCACCCGAATGTGTTTGGTGAATCTGTACATCCCATTGGCATGCGTTTATATTGGTAGTGCTTCTCCGGACCTGAAAAGGCTGTTTTATGGGCATCTTTCTCGTCTATTTTGACTAGGAAAAATCCCATTTTTAGATCTACAACGGTGATGTAGCAGGTGGATGCGATAAGATTTACAATATCACTCTGAAATGGTTGTGCATGGCACGAGCTAACGGTTTCTTCGTTGAGCAGTAAAAAATCTGTCACGACTCTCTAACGCTTTTCTTCATTCGGGCCTAGATGTTTTGGGACTATCCATGTGTTGGAGTTGTATGGTGATGTAGTCAATTAAGCCTTGGTTTTCTAATATTTTCAGTTCTATACTTATCTGCTGTCTTAATGCTGTCAAATACCTAATTCTTTTTGATGCGATTTGTTTTTAAGTTATTGTCGGTATCTTATGTTTTAACGTCGCTTTTTTAAAGGCTCTCTGTCGAGGCCAAACACAAAAAGGTCCAATTCTATTAATCCACGCACATGTCCTTATTCTTCTTCAGGACAACTTGTCGTGTCTGCTAGTCTTATTATTTCTTCTGTCCTTGCTTCTTTATTTATTAAAAATCATTTATTTTCTTGCTCGTCGTCTTTTTCAGTTTTACTATGTTTTTGATTCATTTCGTTTTAATTAAATGATCTTAGCATGGCCTCCTATTTTCATTACTCCGTCAGTAATATTAATACATTCGGCGTATACTTTGTCGTGGTTGTTGTTTGCTAAAAAATGGCTGAATGAAATGCCTTCATCGTATTTTTGTAGAGGTACTCATCCAACTAAAATATTTGTATACATCTCTTCCACATGCGCGAAAATTATTTGTTTCAATCTTGCGCGGATTTCGAATTCCTCTGGCTCCAGCAGAAGTATCTCGGTGCCACTGAAAACTAATAAATTATTTTTGGCACATATATGGCCGTCGGATTCCTTTAGTATGTCCCATACAATCAATCCTTCTACCTGTACCGGGAAGTCGTTGGGGACAACATGCAGCGTGCATGTCAGCTCATTTAGTGTCAATTTTACCGTCCCGGACTTGTCACGCCGATTACACAGGACCACAAAAAAAAAAAAAGTCAGGGTACCTATAAGCGAATATACATACTATATGTATTTCGAGGTGCTGAATCCGATTTCGGTGTCCAAATTGCTCCAGCACGTCAGAATTTTTTTCTAACCTCAAAAAACACCAAAAATAAACGTAAAAATCGCAAATTAA
>JAPYYV010002712.1:0-22279 GCA_030522625.1 Copidosoma aretas
TTATAGCTATAAATTTTTGACTGAGGTGTCCCTTTCTCTCATCTCAACAGCAGTGGACTTTGATACGAGCATATGATATTATATTATATTGACTCAATGTCTTCCCTCATATTGTTTGTATTGCTGATTAAGTTTAAATCTTTGTCCATTTCGATTTTCAAAGATGAAAAGAATTCACGAGTACAAACATTTATGTATTTGTTTATTTTTCTTCCTTCCTTTTAACTTCAAATCTAAAAGTTAACCAACTATTTTACATTTTAATGAACAAACTTAAATAATTAATGATTGTCAGTGCTATCAAAATCTGTTCAAGTAAATAATTGAAAAAACAAAAAATCTATTGATAATAAGTGTGAATACCTTGGTAATTTCTCGAGCAGATCATTTTTTTCAATTTATGAGATATCATTTGGTGAAAAACATTAAGAAACATGATGCACTAATTTAAATGATGCAGCTTAGATAATTATTAAATTATAACGGGATCACTCAAGTATAGGGTTTTCTGTTTCTCAACAATCCGACTTTGGTCAAGATTAAAGATAACCATGCAGACCAGCGCAGGGGTGGTACTGTGTAACTTTATCAGCTTCTCAATGTGTATCTGGATAAGAAAATTCTTATCTTTAAGACGTCACAAGATTTTTTTAAGATGAAAATTAGTTTTTCCAGATACACATGTCGAAGCTGAAAAAATTACACAGTACGGCCCCAGGAGTGGTAGTGCGTAACTTTTTTTGACTGATTTTGTCCAGATTTTCGCCCTTTTTATACGTGCAAAAGGCGAAAATTGATTTCTGCGCATGTGCAGTAGACAAAATTTAGTCAAAAAAACTTTTCTAAAAGTTACGCACTACGGTCCCTGACCCCTGAGCCCTGAGCAGACGGCTCAAACGGAACAGAATAATAATGCGGAACCTCTGCGGACTCGAAACTCACAGCCCATCTCGACTTCCAGTCCCTATCGATACTTCTCTCGAATCTATCGATATTGACGCTCAGTACGCTCTGAAGTTAACGCTTCAGTAGGGCGGACTTGACCCCGGACTTGATATATAAATATATATTTCTATATTATATAGTTGTAAGGCCAGAAATGAGTCGCACCTCCCCCCCGCCCCCCCACTCCCCCTTGCTCCCCCCCGGCACCCCGTTCAAATCACGTAGTTATTCGTTCATTTTTACGTGATTTTTAACCCAGTTTTTGTTGGGTTAGCTCCCCCCCGCTCCCACTCAGCTCCTCGCCGGCTCCTCCCCAGCACCCCCCACCTACCCCCCAGCTCAAACCCATCTTTTCTTCGCCTCCTCATCACCTCCGACTCACTTTTCACTCACTTACCTTAATCATAAATTCATCAATAGGATTTTACAATTAGGTTTCATTTAAATTACGCACTTTTAAATGTTTTGAGATTATAATTATGATAAAAAAAGATAAATAAAATAAAATGAGGGTAGAAAAAATTATCTATTAGTACCAATATATTGATTATATAGTATTGAAAAATTTAGCACTAACGTTAGCTCTTCAAAATATCCATAGAAGTTAAAAAATAATGGACAATTAAAACAATTTCATGAATTAAACAATAATTTGTTCTATTTGATTCACATTGTGGTATTTCATATGCTGTCTCAAACCGTCATATCTTTTAAAACCCTGAAAACATTTTTTACATATTTTTTTTTGTCCTTTTTTAAATGAATATGTATGTCTGTATAAATGTGTCGATCTTTTAAAACTTTTCTTACATTTAACACATTTAAATAATCTTTCTTTACTATGTTCTTTGAAAAATAAGATTTAGCTAAAGTTTAATGTTATACTGCCTATATCTATAAAATATTATTTTATAAATTAAAATTACATTAAATGTGATTATAAAAAAAAATTAAAATCGAATACCTGTTAAAAATTATAAATTACTTTAATGTAACAAATTTTAAGACTGATATAAATTTTTCAAACTTCATTTACAAATTTTACAATTTATCGAGTAAAAAAATCTTGTTCATAATAACCAAACATTGGAATATACGCAGTAAAAATATTCGCAACAGTAGGGAGTCTCTTAAGCTAAAGAAAAAAATCATAAAATCACTAAAAACTGTAAAAGCTTTTCAAATACAATAGTGGTCATTGTATAAAATGTGTAAATGGTGTTAAAAAAAGTAAAGAGCATAAAAGCATTCAATCGACGGAATTATTGTACTAATACAAGAATATAGATGATCTTATAGTAATGTAATATAGATGCAATGAAATATATTGAAAAGTCCGATTATTTTTGATATGTTAATTATAGTTTTTATAGTCGTTTCATAAGCATTTAAAGTAATGTCATTTTAAAAAAAGAGACAGTGAGTTAACTCAAAAAAAAGGTATTATATTTGTTTTATATAAATGCACTTTGTAATATGTGCTAAGTTAAGGCTGGTTCTTTGTTATCTAAAATCACAATCCATCAAGTCTGTATCTGGCCGAAGTCCTAGCCCAAGGAATCGTTTTTCTCAATGTTTCATTATATCCCCAATTAAAAGTTTTTTTTAAAGAAGTACTTTCAAAACAGCATTTAAAAAAAAAATTAAAATATTTATAAATAAAAAAAAATGCATTTTAATAGTAATTTTATAAATTGGAGGAAAATTGGCAAGCAGAGCGCGCAAGTAGGCGAAAATACATATGGAATAAATATCACAAAAAAGTAGAACAGCTTACGTAATGTAATTACACACGTAGCGGAGGAACTATAAATGATAAACTCTCAAAAGCTACAAATCATTGCCAATTGATAAACAAGATTCCACAATAATTTAGCAAAAAATATTGATTATCGATATATTCATTGAATACTTACCAAATTAAAGAAAGAGTAAAAGAATAATTAAAGACTGACGCAAAATTCATAAATAGAAGAATAAGAGATACATAAATTAAACAAACCAAAGATAACTAAGAAAAGTAGCAGAAAGCAAAATTTTAAATGAGTTTTGGAAAGCTATTAAAAAATAAAAAGAGAAAAACAAAAGGGATGGTAATAAGAAAAGAGGCATGAAAAAATTATTTTCCAAAAATGTTAAGAGACAACAATGATACATGTTATACGGAGGACGAATAGAGGAGTATTGAAATCAATAGCAATGCCAAAAAAGATTTTACGAGGATATATCCATCATTTAATAAAATAATGTCTATGTAGAAATAAAAAAAAAGAAGACACAGAAGACAGAGTTGTGGAAAACTGTTTCAAGAATCTGCTAATAATTGGAATAATTAAATTCAAAAACACACTTTGTAGCCTGTATCTTGATATAAACTTATTTCCATAATTGATTTTAAAATGACCAAAAATAACAAACAAAGGCTCATAACTATTTCTGTAATCATAATGATTGCGTAAATATTGTATATATATATATATATATATGAATCATTTATAACCTCAAATACCCATGAGAGTCACTATCAGTATTACATTTTTGACAATTATTTCATAAATCAGTAAACTCTTTTCATACATGGACTATTTTGCTCGAATTTTAAGCAAATTTTTATGAAATCGCTCTGGTTATCTATGTTTGAACGCATACATAGGTATTGAAAAGAAAATTTTTTTATTCATTATTCAGACTTAAAATAAAAATATTGAAATATGGGGGTTGGCGCGCGGAGTGCGCAGGGGGCGAAGCCCTACTAGAATATATATATACTCGTTCAGCGTTGCTGGCTGTGGCTTTATAGTACAGATATGTTACTATGCCTGTAAGAATACTAGCACAACTTAGATTTTAGGCTATATCTTAATGGACTTAAACACAAAAATTTTGAAAAAAAATTCTGATAGTGCATGAAATATGTGCAGGTATGCCCAATTTACTTTAAAATGATTTCGTGACAACACGTGGACCTCAAAAAGAAAGCTAGATAGACCAAAAATAGCCATTTATACGGGTTTTCTATAGTACACATAAATATCGAGGCGCACTAATAGAGAGGTTATGATCCACTTCTAAACAATACTTTTATCAACCATATTTTAAAGATATTTTTTTTAAAATTGAAAGATCACTTAATAGTAAGAATTTATTTTTTATTTATACGATAAAATTAACATCGACTTACTTATCACAATTGCGTAATTATGGTCAATATTAGTCATTGTGCAGACTACCCATCGGCACTCTTCATTGAAAATGGATGGCACAGCGTTTTGTTCCAATCTTACAGTTTGCAATCGTATCTAGTATGAAGCATTGATTGTCAATCATTATTTAATTTTGAAACATATAGGCAAGCCTACTTATTAGTTAACGCATAATTTACCAACCCTCATTATGATGTTTCCACTTTTATCAAGTTTTACTATCGCCCTTATGACTAATAATTCATCAAAATACTTTTCGCAGATTCTCTGACAGCTTTGTAAGTCACTCAATCCAGGTATTGCAGCAATCCACTTTTTTCTTAATTTATCGTTTTTTCGTACTCCGAACGTTGAAACTTTTCCTTTTTCCCTATGCATTGTACAGTTTGGCACTGCACACGAGAACGGAATTATTTTAAATTAAAACTCTAATAAACAATAAACAATCATCTCAATCAGCCACTTCCTACGCAGATACTTCCGTGTGACTACATGTTCATGTAAGTAAGTGGACGACAATATTTTCTAAAACAGCTGAGTTGCGAGAGCGCGAGTTGTGTACTACCCGACTGGCGCGCCCCACGATACGCAGCAAAAACTGTGTACGACCGTGAGTGTAATTATATTTTGAAACAAGTAAATATTGTCCATGTGCATGTAAATATAATTTTGGATACATACTGTATTTACTTGACAGAAGTAAGACTGTATTCTTGTTTTAAGTCAATATTTGTGTCTGAAGAATAATACTGTATGAACAAGTCAATTCTTATTATAATTTGGTCAACAAAATTCTTGGTTTTAGTACATGTACATTTAACGTGGTTTTTTAGAATCAAGACAACTGACTTACTTAAATCAAGACAAATTTTACTTAGTCCAAGAAAAAACTTTCTTGTTTGTGTTAAATATTTTGTAAGAGTTGGAAATGAGTAAATATAAGGATAAATTTGGTCAAACCTAGAAAAACGTGCTTGATTCAAATAATTAATTTTCCTACCTCGGGCACTTTTGCAACCCTGGTACACCCTCGGTAGGAAAAACAGCGTTCGCCACCCACATCCATCCGACCGGGTGGGTCCCAACAGTCCCTTGGGCGTTGCTTCGCCAGCGCCCTCGGGCCCAGGGACCGCCCTAGAGAGATGTACATTTGTGACGGAAACTACTATTATTGTTTTTGGTAAATAAAATACATGAAAATTAATTTTGTTGAATCTAGTAAAAATTTTGTTTATACAAAAATACCGGCAGGACGTGCTTGTCATGTCTATCAGGATTCTCGCACCTAGAAACCTGCAGAGATTTCTGAAAAGTATTTTTTACGCACATGTATATATATATGTATGCATAGGGCATTCCACAAGAAATGGGACAAAACAATTTTTTTTTTTTAACTCTGGGGATATAAAATACTCTATGGAAAAACATTAGCATACATTTTTCAGAATTTTTTACCACTAGGCTTTCCGTCAGTGACGGGCACCATTAAGGATTTTTTCATCAGAAGAAGATATTATTTTCCTATCCAGGGCACATTTGCAACCCTGGTACCCCCACGGTAGAAAAAATTGGATTTGCCACTTATGTACATCCGACTATAGGGGTCCCAACAGTCTCTCTGTCGCTTCGCAAGCGTCCTCGGGCCCAGGGACCGCCCTGGAGAGATTCACATTTGTGACGAAAACTGCTATTACGAACCTCGTAACGTCCTCCGCCTACGGTTCGTGCCTTAAACCTCTCGGTTCGCAAATTAAAGCCTTTCCAATCTCGGACGAAAACTACTAATTTCTCACAGGGCACAAAGTGCGACAAGCCCTTTGCATCCTCGGGCCTCACTTTGGGCCCTTGAAATCACTTTGGGCCCAAAATGTGCCCACGGGCCCAAAATTGCCCTTTGCGCCCTGGGTGATGTATTATCCATGAGTAAATTAAATGAATAAAGAAACACGTTTGAAGTAACATCGTATATAGTTTTGAAAAAAGACCAACAATATTTATACTGAAAAATCATGCATAATATGCAAAAATGCCCGAATACATTTGTTACTTAGAATTTTTCATCGAACACAGTAGAATTTAAAAAAATTAAAAGTAATTCAAATAAATAAGATTTGTCCGGCATTTCGCTCCCACCGTTTTGATATTTAAAAAATCTAACTTCAGATTCGTACGCAGCAATTCTTGAATCATCCGAGTATAGTTTTTAGGACTCTTTTAATTGCACACAGCCTGATAAAATATCGTAAAAATAGGTATTTTTTTGCTTTTGCCACGATTTAAGGCTTGTTTCCACAGTAGACTCTTCAAACAACAAATATATATTAAAAGTAAACAGGATATAGTATTAAAAAACGATAAAAACATCGTGTCATACTTTGCAAAAATTTTATTTTTAACTTCAAACCCCCAAAATGGGGGTTAATACAGGTAACCAAACATACTTTTTAAATATTTTTACCTGATTTTTTACCAAAAAATATACTAGAAAACACTTTAATTTTACTATTGTTATAATTTTTTTATTTTTTATTATGCAACTCTGAAATTGGATAAAAAAACGTAATATTGTGACCGTCACTAACGACCCCTTTGAGCTTTAAATAATCGAATATCTTAGGAAAAGTTAGTTTTTTGAGAAGCTCTATTGATCCCTTGATATTTTAAAACAAATATTTTTTGACCATCCTTCGTTAATGTAGAGTGTCCTCAGTAAATATATATCTCGATTCGTCTGAGGCAAGAGTAATAGCCTCCTCACTGAAAATAAAATGCGGCCAGTACAGATTGGCTGCGCCGCTGCTGCAGCTTGGCCGACCCAAGTAAGTACCTGTAAAGCTAGGTTCCGTTGAGAGCCAAGCGAAAACTACTTGGCTGCCCCAGGCAAACGTGACTGGTCACAAACCAAACAAATCGTGCTTGGTAAAGACAAGTCATTGATACAGGTTATACTCGTACGTGTATTATAAAATATGTGGATAGCAGCCGGGCTTTTTCTTCTGTGATTGCTATATTTCAGTTTCATTGATATGTTTTATTGATACTACTTATATTATTGACAGCGTTTTATTGATTCGTACTTGTCTACTTACCTTATAAGCACCCACCTCAACTAGTAATTGAAAATAATAATATAAACTTATAATAGTAAGAAATCCATTATGAAGTTGTAAAAAAGCTATACAAATGAATAACTAGGCAGGAGATTCTTTGAAAATAAATGTTATACATTTAAAATGTTTTAATGACACACACATTAAAAAAATTAATTATTTATACCTCCTACGAATTGATATATTTTTATGGTTTACTGCTATATACTTAAACTTCAGTTCTAACCTCCAAATCATACTACTGCCATACACACATTAGGGGTACTCTTGTGTACGAATTAAACATAAATCATTGTGCTTAATTTACAACCATTTATCGAACACAAACCAATACTTACTCCTATTAACAATATAGGTGTATCAAAGAGAACACATATTTCACTATTATATCTGTCACACAGCTATGCACAGAAAAAAAAGCCTGGCCTCGTATATACACATACAAGTACAACCTGTATCAATGACTTGTCCTCACCAAGCACACTATGTTTGGTTTGTGACCAGTCACGTTTGCCTGAGGCTGCCAAGTAGTTTCCGCTTGGCTCTCGAGGGAACCTAGCTTTACAGGTACTTGCTTGGGTCGGCCAAGCTGCACCAGCGGTGCAGCCAATCTGTACTGGCCGCATTTTATTTTCAGTGCTCCTGCCCCGCATCTTATTCACTACCATCTATAATGCGTTATAAAACAAGATAAAAATATACTTGATTTTAAGAATTTGCAGAGTATGAATAATCTTCCTGCACCCCCACCCTCTCCTCACACTTTTTATTTAAACCCCCACACTGGCCCCACAGCCTTTTCGCAGCCCCCTCTACGCCTTACTAAATAAGGTGAATTTTTGTTGATTTTTGCGTTATATGAAATGGTTTGCCACCCCCTTCGCTCCCCCTACTGCTCCCATAACATTTCTTACATGGTCCCCCACAGCCCTCTGTTTTGCCCTATGCACCCCTCCCCACGGTACCCCACATACCTTCAAGAATAAAATTTCTATGTTTTCTTCCTTAAGTTCCAACACAGCCCCTTTACCCCTCACTAATAATATATTCATTTTTTCTCCGTACATCAATATATACGAATCCAGGACTTTTGACGTATATTTTTATACTTATAGGAAAAAGTACGACCAAAAATGTATACTTATACATCATTCTACATTGTATAATGATTTTCGGGGGGCTGCACCCCCCACCCTCCTCCACTCAATCGACCTGACTAACCCCTTCATTTCCTCCGCTCCCGAAAACTGAGGGAAAACAAGGATTCGATTCCTGTAATTTCAACCCGAATAGTTCTGGGCCAAACGCCCTCTTTATCCCACACACCATTTCCGAGGCCCTCTCATATCCCATCCAACCACTCACCAAATATCCATTGAACGAAAAGTCCGACTGACATGAACATTTTTCAAATAAACTCTTATTTCATGCAGATTACAGGCAAATGATATAGAACTCGTAAAAATAGTATTTTAATCTCTAAATCAAGCGTGTACCCAAAATTTCTTAAATTCTCACGCTTTGAATAGTAAAGTTAATTTATAAATCACAGTTTTTCTTATAAAATTTACAGTGAATAGTTTAAGCTATCGTGAAAAAAGTAGTGTAGCATCTAATAATGACGTTTCCAAATGGCAGATCCAAGATAGCCACCAATAATTTTCTAAACTATGCAATTTCATTCTCGAAATAGTGTCTTCAAGGGTTGTTTTTAAGATGCTTATCACAAATGAAGTACAAAATTTGCATAATTTCTCATATAAAATCTAATACGGCTGACAAAAACTTTTCGAATAAAACTTTTCTTACTATTTGACTTGTACTTTTAGTAATTTTTAGAATGTTTAACGCAAAGAACATATTAAATTATTGTCACCTCTCTGGAATTCGGATGTTTTGTGTGACATACATAGATGTTATCAAAAAAAAAATTAGGTTGATTTAATGTGTTGTTTGCATTCAATAACCAAAAAATACCAAAAGACGTAAGTCAACAGCAAAAAAGCCCTACTTCAGACGATTTTGTCAGCTATATTAAATTTTAGATTTTGAGTTGCAATAGTCTGATTCTGTATTCGTGCTCAGAGGCTGACAAAACTCTTAATAGCACTATTCCAAAAAATAGAGATTGAGGAATGAAAATTATTGGTGGCTATCTTGGGTCGCTATTTTGAATCATCACAAAGGATGCACTATTTTCTTGTGACTACGTATACTGTTTGCTACAGATTTTATAATCACTGTTTCACTGAAAGTATTTGTCTTTTTATCTATATTACACAAAACATCCGAATTTTAGAAAGCGTTCGATAATTTAATGTGTTCTTTGTGCGAAACATTCAAAAAATTACCAGAACTACATATCATAGTAAAAAAAATTTTATTCAAAAGTTTTCAGTCAGCCATATTGGATTTTATATTAGAATTCATACTAATTTGATATTTTATTTGTAAGCAGCATCTACAAATACCTTTCAAAACACTATTTCGAGAACAAAATACGGAATTTAGAAAATTATTGCTGACTGTCTTGAATCCTACATTTTGAAATGCCATTTGAAGATTCTGCACTACTTGTACGTAATAAGTTAAACAATTTACTATAAATTTTATAGGCGAATCTGTGCATGGAGTGTTAAGTTTAATATTTTTACAGCAAGAATTTAAGAAAATTGTGGTTACGCTTAATTATGAGGTTCGAATACTATTATTACGAATTTTTTATAATTTTCCTCTAATCTGCAATGAATAAATTTTCAGTTAAAAAAAATTCATACTAATCGGACTTTTTGTTTAAAAGGATTTTATTTGGTAAAAATTTTGTCTGCTTGTAATACTGTGTGCCCTCTCACATATCCGAATTTTTCCGGAAACCGATGTCTCCCGGCAGCAGGCTAAGCCCTCTTACACCCTCCTCGCACAGCTCTCTTACATGTCCAATTCTTTCCGAGAAAGACCGAAGACTTTAGAAAACAGGTTAGATTTTGATATATCTATACGTCGATCTAGGATACCACTTACTAATGTTAGAAATCTCATTTTCCTGAATATCAAATCCAAACTTATAAATATCTTCTAAAGTAGTAGTAATAACAAATAATTTTTTTGGGTTAATGGTTAAGTTAACTAAAGATTATAACTAAAATCTAAAGCTTACTTACAACTTTTACAGCTTCTACATATTTAAATAGTATAATCACTTAGTTATTTTAATTTGAACTTTTTATACTCTCTTCCACAAAGACAACACCTAGAAAATTTCTACAGTACCTTTGAGGTATTGCAATGGCAAAATAAATTGATTTTTTTAAATTATACGTAAGTCCATGAAAAACATAATTAAAAAATGAATGACTTAATGATAAAGAAAATAATCTTACAATAAAAATAAATTTATCAATTTAAAGGTAGAATATTGGAACTGTTGTCTTTGCCAGATTTGCAAGAAGCCAGAAATCCCTTATCTGGAATAAAAATTTGTTTTTGTTTCAGTGTACGTAAAAATAATCGTACGAAACAACAATAATTTATAAAAAACTACCTTATCATGGAATAAAATTTTTTTTAAAAATATTTTTATAATTTCTAGATCTTTTTTTTTATAACATAAGCAACATCATTATTTTAAATTCACACACCTTATATACAGCAAAATCGTTTATTTTTAGATTTTTGTTAGTCATCATCACATATCTTTCATAAGACGGTTAAATAAGAGTGCTCTATTAATTAAAGTTTTATGGATTAAGATGAAAACTTGGATGATTATTAGAACACTTTTCTAAAATCCTTATGGCTGAAGATCGCTCTCACAAGATACATACGCAAATTGATATGTTTGTTATTTGTAATTTTTTTTTTTAATTTCCAGGCAGTAATGAATTACAATGATTGTAGAGGTGGATCGCGCAAATTAAACTCTATCAAGACATACATTTTTTCTATATTTTATCATACTTTTGTGTGCCAGGACTTGTTTGGTCATGGAGTGATAGAGATACAAGAACTGTGCTCGATACAGTACGTATGAACGGGTATCGTACACGCTAGATAAGTATCGTTAGATCGGGGCCGAGATCTTGCAATAGTAGCGTGCACAGTGTTAAATAATTTAATTATGGACAATGTATATAACTGACTAGCGTAATTTTTTCAAGACAATCACAAATTAATCGTTACTTTTGACATATTTTGTCTTAATATAGCAGGAGAAGGAGAATAAAATCGAAAAATATACCCTGAAGTGACGCTATCGGCGGTACTTACCTAGCGTGTAGTTTTTGTAACACGCCGTACATGCGGAGCAGGCACTGCACTACCTATGACATTCTCATTCTGCCGAAAGTGTTTCAGTAAACTTATCAAAACCACCTGTGCGAAATAATGTAAAATGCTTATAATATTTATACGCCCATCACTTGCATTTTGCTTACTAATTGAATAGTAAAATTTTAGTTTCCTCGCAGATAACAGTAAAATAGTTGAATTTCAACTTATTAAAAAGTTTATAAGTAAGATACAGTTCATTTTATAACAAATGAAATTTGAAACATATTTTTTAGTTGTTTTTAACTGTTTCATAGGTCAAATTTAAATTTACTTATTTGATACGTAAAAATTAAATTGATTCAACTTAAGAAAGTAAAACATGATCCAGATGATTGTTAAATTCTGCTAATGCATGTACACTGACAATTAAGATTTTTGTACATAAATGCGCTCTTTGTAAACGAATTCAACCCATATTTTCGAATTTAGAAAAGAGTTTTTTTCCGTTAATTATAATAACACATAAAGATTTACACATACAAATATATTTCGTTATCACAGTGAATACGACTGCGGGTATATCCGGGGCGCTGTTCACAGACAAGCCGGCAAGTAAAAAGGGGGCCAGTGATATCAGCTCATGCTACCTACTTGCCTTGACGGCGGGACCTCTGGCTTTTGTTCACTCATTTATCCCTTAAATGTTGTACATTGAGTGTTTTTTCTTTTAATAAATTATGTTATTTTGCGACTGTTTCATGAGATTAAAAGTTAATAAATACATACTGATTTGCATATATTTACGTGTAACGAATATGCAGAAAAGCCAAATGTTCCGATATTAGAATCATGAATTACAAATAATCCAAGGGATACACTATATGTACATAAATATACATAAAATATAATACCAAAAATATTTACTAAAAAGTATTATTGCTTAACATGCTAAATATTCATTGATCATTTAATGGCTCATGAAAAGGAGACGTTTTCGCAAGAATTTTTATCAGCCGAGACATCTCAAGGGATTACACTACGTCAATAGCACGAAAAGTGGAAATTTGAATTTTCAGCCAGTAATCAGGCCATCTTGGACCAACGTCCCAAGTAAAAATACCCTATCGAGCAGTTCGTTATATTTTACAGCTCTACAAAATTTTTTCGAGGCGCTGCCCAGAAAATATTACATCGATACATCCAACTCGCCAACTTTTTACCTTTTAAAAAGTTCGTTTTCAAATTGATGTCATGAGCTCGCTTTTTAGCTAGGCGGACCCAGGTCGTGTCCGCGGTATGGCGATTTTTTTTTCTTTACATTTTTAATTTTTCTTTTATTGTTATTATTTTTTATGAATTCAGGTATTGCTAAAATAATAATAATGCATTTTTATCCTGAATTTCCACTAAATTCAGGTACTTTTCAAAAACATTCCGGAAACGTTTCTTAAACTTTTTATGTAAACTCTTGATGAGCTCGGCAACGGACATTTTACGGGTTTAAAGAAGTTCCAGAAACGTTTCTGAGCTCTTGGGACAAAAGTTTTTCAGTTTTAAGTTAAACGTTTTAGAAACGTTATGTGCTATGTTGGAATCATCATTCTCGTGGTACTGTTTTAATTAAAGATAAAGTATCAACTGGTTGGAATTTTTGACTCAATTAGGTTTTCATTCTTACATTAGATTAATTGTTTAGTCCACCAATGTCACTTGTTTATGTGTTATTTAATCATCCTCTGTACGACCGTAAATTTTAAGTGGAGCCCTCAAAATGGCAATATAAGGTTGCCGAAATATTGGACGATTTTTGAAAATAACTTTTTAATAATTTTATAGTCCTGCTTTTTGACCAACTTCCTTATATTATTATGGATTCTTATGGATATTTAATTTGTACACTTATGATTTGCGAGATATGCGCCAACCAAGCTGATGTCAGGTTGCTATGTTTTTAATAGATGATAATTTTTCCTTCATCTTTATAAGCATAGCTTCTCCCAGCAGACCCACGACTGCTTTTTTTTTATTCCATCCTACTAATATTGTAAATGCGAAAGTTGGTGTGTTTGGATGATTGTTACTCAATCACACTAATACTTCTAAACGGATTTGGATGAAATTTGGTGTACAAGCAGGTTATGACCTAAAGTAAAACATAGCACTATTTTGGATGATATATATCAGGCATTATTTAGGCTCTTAAGGACGTTCGGTAGAGATAAAATTCTCCAATAAATTTTTTTGAAATTTTAACCAGACGTTCTTATTGTTGTTACAATAAAACTTTTAAAATTTTAAGAAATTTGTCTGATTCGTTTTCGACGAATTGAATTTGAAATTTTAGTCATTTTAACAGGGTCGCTTATGGGAAAATTGATAAAAACTTAGTTTTAAGAAAATTGGCCCCATAAATTTCGCTAATTTTTTTATATGTCACAGATAATATTACTGATGTAATGTATAACAAGTTTCGCAACGATCGTCTGATTCGTTTATGAGTAAAGAAATAAATAAGAGTTCAACAGAAACGCTATGGCATGGTCGTGTAGCGACTCGCGCTTCCGGCTTCACTAGCCAGATAGCCACAAGCCTCAAAGTCGAGTTCCGCTACAGAAATCTATTCGTGTGAGTATGTCTATGCATTGTAAAAATATTTTATGACTTTGGGTAATGGGTATATCTACTGAAAATCTGCACAGCGTTGTCAGATCTTTACTTATCGCTTGTTTCCCCTTGCCCCTCAAGCATTTCCCCCCGCTAACTGTACCGAACGTCCTTAAAAAAATTAGAACCATTTAGAGTTTTTGTGTTTGGATGTTTCGATGTGTGTTCCTTTATCACGTGTGAAAACTACTGTATGGATTTTAACGAAACTTTATAGGTATGTAGTTCATGGCATAGAATAACATAGGGCTACTTCCAACCTTTAATGTTCATCTCTTATATGACTATCAGTAATAACCTATAAAAATCTTAGTGGTGCGAAATTCTGATTGTGAATAGTCAGCGAGTTTCCACTATGTTATAACTACGTATAGGACATTGGTGCAGGCATGCAAAAACTATTTAAAATGATTTTTAAAACGTCATAACTGCAGAAATCATAAAGAAACGCCATATCTAAAAGGAAAAGCAAGTTAAGTAAAAAAAAAGCCCCACTTTCATGGGTTTTCTAAAGGTAGAAGAAACATAATACCGTACACATGGAGAGGTTGGTTAAAATGGAAACGTAACCTCCATTTTCGCATTTTCTTGTATATCTTTATTAAATTGCGTTTAAAAATTTAAAATAATTTTAGCATATTTATACAGTTATTGCCGGCGTACTTTTAATTGATTTTATAATAACTGTACCTAAAGTATTAAATAAAAAGCCATGTCACTAAGGTGAATCAAAATAGGGCAAAAAAACTGTTTTTACAGGTCACCTAAAAGGAAATAAGCTTTAACAATCGAGGGGTGTATATATAATTTGAGAATTTTTCTACTTATTTTCATAACAATTATTTTCCTTAACCTTATCTTTAATGAAAAAAGTTTAAGCTACACGAGAAAAATGTAAATTATTTATTGAAAGGAAATGAGAGTTTGATATTATTATCTGTGCATGCGCCGAAGACAATAGATTACTTTCTTTCTTTTCAATTTACTCAAAATTTAAGTCATCGGCATACCACTTCCACGATTCCAATAGAATCAGCGAAAAAAAATCTGTAAGTTCGTCTTTGATTCATAAAACTTCAACATCTCATTTTTTCGCATTGATAATTTCAATGTCCAGTTCTACAAGACATAGTGTTAAAGTGAACATTTTTCTTACTCCACTTACTCAAAAGTAAATTCGTTAACTGTGCTGTTTCTTTTTTGATATGTTACCTAGGATCAATAAATAAAAATATCGCCTATTTTCAGACCATGCCAGCAGGTAGATAAAAACCACCGAAGCCACCTTAAAGGTGCATGAATAGAGGGGTAGCTTAAAGGTGCATGAATAGAGGGGTAGTTAAATATAAAAACATAATCTTTATTTTTGCACCTTGACACTATTTTAATAAAAGCAAGGCTAAAAATATTTCAATAATTGTAACATTATTAGAAGATCATTGCAAGTATGAAGACACTATTTTAAAATAATTTCGTACAAACAGAACCTGAAGACCTAGAAATAAAGCCATATTACTGAGGGGAAGCTAGATAGGACAAATTTTACAAATTTCTCTGCTTTTGAGACCTGGAAGAAAATATTCAGGTGCGCAAAGATAGAGATGGATGAAATGAAAACATAACCTCAATAGCTGATTTTTTACTATATCTTCATGAAAGCAAGTTTAGGAATTGATAAAAAAATCCGATCTTGTTTAGAATATTATTGTTGACATGCAGAATTTATGAGGAAGCGGCTTTAACCATCATCGCGAGCGAAGTCGTGACGGGTACTAGCTAGTTATTTAATAATCCAGCTAGTGGACATGATAAATTTTTTCTTTGTAGACATACAAGAAAGCTGTACATCTCTAACAATATATAATCAATTTACATCTTTTTAAAGTAATGGTGGCTTCTTTTGATCATTATATATAAATTGGAACAAAAAAATACAAATTACAGATTTGCGAAATGAGAGGAAATAAACAATTAGAATACTCGCAGTCTATATGCTAAAATCTTTTTCCATCTTGATCGCACCTAAACGTTATAAAGCAGCATTTTGTTCTGTTTTTAACATTGTTACGCTGCCAAGTACAATCCGAATACGAAAACAAATTATTAAAACATGAGCTCTCTTCTCAAATGAAAAAACCAAATTAAAAGACTGGTTTCTTACCTGATCACAACGGTTTCGTAGATTTTCACATGAGTATTTTAAGAAATAAGTTTGTTGTAAGAAAATTAAATTAAAAAAATTAATAATATAAATTACAAGTAATATGAGACTTGTTAACAAATGATTGGAAAATGAAAAATAGTTCCCATCATCGAGGCGGAGAACCGCGAGTGCGTGAACTGTGGGGCGGTATCGACGCCACTGTGGCGGCGGGACGGCACTGGCCACTACCTCTGCAACGCTTGTGGCCTTTACCACAAGATGAACGGCATAAATCGGCCACTGGTTAAGCAATCAAAGCGCATGGTAAGCGAGGAGCGATATATTCATCCCAATCCTGGTTACGAGCCACAATAAACAAAAAAAACGAAAACGTGAAAACGACCCCACATTTTGCGTAAACATTTTTCTTTTACGTTCTATTTGCCATTGTATTAAAATGAGATTAGAATTCTTATACTTATATCCATATTTTAATTTTGTTATCGAGGTATGGTGCCGTTTTCGGGATTTCATAAATACTGTCTGATATACAGCCGAAACATAGAGCAACAGTAGTAGCCCAACTGTTGCTCAAGATTGCCTGTAGTAAGGCAACCAGGAGCCTCTGTGGTTATTCGCCCTTGACCGAATGCTTGAAAGCCATGTCAATGATCATGCTCAACATAATTTTAATGAATAAAAATCAATACAAAATGGGAAGGCTGCACTAGCCTGTGCTAAGCAAAGTAATGAACTTGTTTTTTTTTTCCTAAATAAATGAAAAAGAATAAAGAATAAGACATTGAGTAAAAAGTAACGAAATCGACTAAAACTCTCGAGATTCAAAGAAAGACAGCTCTAATTTTTGGCCTCATGTCTGTTTCAGTGGCGGACCAGGGCGAATACCCCAAAGGCTTCTGTGGGTATAGTGGTGTCCCTCGCATTCCTGAAGAGAAACCGAGCAAGCGTGTGGTAGGTGTCATCCTCTTTCCCTGATTTATCATATTTTCATAATATTAAACGTATACTTTTATATATTCATTTATTGATTTATTTGAGTTCTTTTTTATTTGTCACTTTTATCAATTTTTTCGTATAACTGGTCGTTTTTGATGGAAATGAACTAATCATACTTTTACATCCATGTATTTTCATTACACAAATTATTTATGGACTACTTTTTTCGTTTTTAGATGACTTTAAGTTCTAGATTTAGATACGTGAAGAGAAATGCAATAACTGGAGAGAGTTTTATATTTCGTCATTTAAACTATTATTATAATGATAACAGTTATTTAAATAAGTATCTAAAGTTCAGAGAGCTCCTAAAAAATTTCTATTTACGATAAATAAGTTATTCATTCATTTGCAAAAAGGATTTATTCCAAATCAGCTCTTACTTGCATACTAAACTATGAATGGCAAACTACTTTACGGATATAATAGCGGATACTGTAAACATAATCGTTGAACATATGTCTTTTATTAAAAATATACTAATATAACAGTTGAATTAATATTAGAAAAACTTTTAAGCTGCCGATTAAGTTCCAAACAACGCTGCCAGCGCTAAATACATGAGTTGAATCACAGTAGATGGCGACTATTGAACACCTTAAAATATGGCATGTCGATACTAGCGCCAAATGCCTATGTAAATTTTCCCACTTGTAAAAAAATTAAAAATTCCAAGAGGCTAGGCTGTTCGGAATCCAACGCAAGTGACCAAATTCAGTCGGTCATATGATGCATTTAACTATCATGGTGCCACTATACCCACACTAAGATTTTAATGCCAAAACTATTTTCTTTAAGGAGGCTCATCACGATAGTGCCGTACCAAGCAGGGGCTCTTCGAGGAGATTTCCATAAATTTAAGATTTATGGAATATAAACGAATAAAAATGCAATTCGTGCTTAACAGCTTGTCTTGTCATTATTTATGAGCGAAAAAACTTGCAAAAACTATGGTATTAAGAAAATTTGCTTTTTACCAAGTACTGAATAAATAAGGTTAACCTCCACTTTGGACTTTCAACACTTTATTTCTTATTTTTTTGATCGGCAACCTTCGCCTTTTGCGATTTCATTAGAAAGAGGATTATTTTCATTACCTGATATCAGTTTTTGGAGCATGTGGCCCAACTTTTAGCTGAAAATGACTTTCGGTACAGAATTCAAAATCCCTCATGAGACCCATATTAAAATATCGAATCTGAAATAAGTCGTTTTTTCGATTGTGGTCGGTAACATGCCCTAAAATTTTAACTGTGGATTCGTTAAGTCTTATTTTACAGTGGATTAATCGCTCAACTTTCAAAATAGGTGATGAGCCTCCTTAAAAGTTACCATTTATTTTACATCTGATAACTGTCGCATAAGTTTTTACCGAACTCAAAAAAATCATGATCATTATATCTTAGCTTTTCAGGTAAGTAAAAAGTGTCCTCATGAGTAAGTGGTCTGCTGGTGTTTACTTAGAACTAAAAATCATTTTAAGGTCTTTTCCAGCTTAATATCCAATACACTGAGAGAAGTGGTATTAAAAAATTTATTGTATGTATATTATAAATTACTATACTTTTTAGGAAAGGTGAGACATACTTGACTGATGGTACAAATTATTACGTTTATAGTAATTTTTATAATATTTTTATAGTAATTATAATAGGCAGTTGTACAAAAATTATTATACATTACTAATAAAAATTACTATTTCTAACAGCAAAAATGGTGATGTCATAATATTTGCTATGCAACATGATACATTGTATTGTAATCTTATCAATGTTTCTTACATTTTAAAGTAGAATTTACTATGTCACATAGTAAAATTTCTTATTCTCCAGGATTGTTATTCAACATAGTAAAAATCACTGTATCCTATAATACTTTTTGTGATGCAATTGTAGATTAGGTTAGGTGGTATATACTATAATATATATATATATATATATACATGCTCATGGAGTTTTAAAGCAAGTTTGAGGTTATACTAATGTAAATACAGAACAAAACGTTTTTTTGTATTTATGAGAGTTTTCAATTAGTACGTACAGACAAATACTGTTTATCAATAACTTATCTGTGGTTAAATTTATTGTGAACCCTTTGACTTCTTATTTTATTGCATATGTATTGTTGAGTATCACATGCAGAATATGATTATGATTGATTATGAGGGAAAAAAAAGGAATTGTATGATTTTGGGTAATGTCATAAATACCAAATTAATTGATAAAAAAGATTTTTTCAAATAACTGATAATATAATATGTCTGGCTGATATATCAATATACACGATAGAATATATATTCTATTGATGTGTTACTAGACATATGTCGTCGAAGTCCAGTAGTTACGACGTCGGACTCCTGTGCTGCAGGTTGAAGGTTCGCGTCCCGGTCAGAGCAAATTTTTCAAGATTTAATTTTGTTACTTCGTAAAAAGTATAAGATTTCGAATATATAAAATATAAAAATTAAATTAAAAACCATGAATACATTCTCTGCGCATAAATAAAATAAAAATTAATCTTTTCGTGTCATAAAAATGAAAATTATTTCTATTATAATAAAATTTACTACCTATATTAGAAAGCAAATTTTCATCAGAGCGCCATAGTAAAGTTTGATATAATCTGGTTTTACTATGTAGCATAGTAAATATTATAATTTGGCGGGTATGTCTCATAAATTTTTCAATACCAGGTTTCTCAGTGTAGAATAACGAAAATTATATTTTTGGCAGCATGTATAATATTTTTATATTTTCTCACAAATCATACAATCTACAACGTTCAAGTAATTCGAATCATATTCACCCTAAACTTTGATGAAGCAACTACGATTACTTACTGGCTGAATTTACTACAGTAATCGCGTGCTGTAACTTCAATATACATAAATGCATACATATATATGGGTCATTTCACAAGAACTGCAATATTCCGTGCCACAGTCATTCACGACAACGAATTTTATTCTTTGGTGTCGGAATTTTTGTGAAATGGTTAAAGCCAATTGCCGCTAAATACGATTTCAAGGTCAAGTCAAAAAAGATTATTGCGTTATTGCAAGATAAAAAGACACGCCAAATTGTCATTACCATAACCTGTTGCACTTGAAAAATTAATTTTTGAGGTATGTGGAGCTAATGCGTCAACTTTTTATTTTTTTTAACTGCGTTATTGGCAAGGTTAATAGTCCGAAAGCTCACTGCAAATTTAGCTGCCTTTTACTATACCTGCTGAAATTTTGTTGTTGCATGAAACAATAATCCAGGGCTGCGGAGTGTGCGGAAATGTAAAACGATGGAATAAAAATACTTCAGAGCGTATCACTCCAAGCCAGTGCAGATGTAGCGCCCTCTGAAGCAGACAATTGACAAAAGTTCCTATGTGTGAAAAAACAGACGACGTAGCAGTTCAGACGAAAGGCAAACGTTTTTAAATGATTTTATTTTTTATTCTAGTGAATCGCAGACGAACAACGTAACCCATAATACGGAGACTACGGTGTTGAAAAAAAGCAGATCATCCGATGATGTA
Source organism: Copidosoma aretas (assembly GCA_030522625.1). NCBI lineage: Eukaryota > Metazoa > Arthropoda > Insecta > Hymenoptera > Encyrtidae > Copidosoma > Copidosoma aretas. The sequence continues at coordinate 20,883 of JAPYYV010002712.1, forward strand.
TTGTTTATTGTAAAAATACAACTGCAAATTATTGAGAGTGTGTACGAGAGTTCACTGTCGGTTCCCAAGGACAGCCATCGGAGTATTTTTGACTTATTATGCCTCCAACCACTTGTAACGTCTCATACCTGAATTTACATCCAATATCGTTTCTTGGAAAAGAGTAAAACTCCACTGTGGGCGAATTTGCAGTTGAATTTTTACCATCAACAATACAGCACCGGATAATGTACTTGTTTTCAATACCATAGTGTCCGCATTATAGGTTACGTTGTTTGTCTGAGATTCGACTATGAAATTACATCCTCATTACAATAATGCGCATTGATACATTATCACTTGTATTGGTTTTTTGCTTACTAGACATTCTCGCTCTTACAATAAAAAATAAAAGAAATTAATAACGTTTGCATGTCATCTGAACAGCTACGTCGTCTGTTTGTTTACATAAAGGAACTTTTGTTAATTGTCTGTTTCAGAGCGTGCTACATCTGCACTGGCTCGGAGCGAATAGTGGCTCACGATCCGACCAATCTCCGGTCCGTACGATATAAGCTAAAAGATATTATTTTGTCCACTGATCATAAAATAATTATGGACACTCGATAAAACCTCGGTGGGAGCGAGAAAACAGCTTACAAAGTTGTAACTTCATGAGTTTACAACGAACATCTGTTCGGGCAGCCATGTATCAACGCCTTCTTCTAAGACTAGCACTATTTAGATTTTGAAAAAACCACATTTTTCTGAATAGTTTGCTATAGAAACATAAAACTCTTCAAACTAAAAAACTTGTTTAACAATATTCTTGAAGACGTTGACAGACGAAATATCTGGTTAAAAATTATTCTCAATCATTATTGTTGCTGTGAAACTGTTCGGAAAAATATAAATAGTTTAAAAATTAAAATAGTGTTAGTCTTCGTAGGAGGCCTCGATATATATGATTGCATACACAGCGGAAAAGACACGGTGCCCATCATGTAGAGTATCACTTAGGAAACTTTTTGTGCACTATTTGGATGTCTTAATAACTAACATTGGAATCAATAATGATCCAAAACCAATGTGGATATAAAATAATGTGGATAATAATTACCATTAATTCATTCACTAATTAATTTATGTATCTATTAACAATTGTAATAAATAAGTACATTAATATAGAAATAAATAAGTTGATAAATAAATGTTTATTAATATCGACATTATTTTATATCCGCATTGTATAGCGATTAATATGGATTTAAATGTTAGTTGTTAAGACATTCAAACAAAATAATACTCAAGTGATACCCCAATACGCAGAAAAGTTACTATATGTATCAAAAAAGAATTCTAAGAGAATTCTTTTTTCCTAAACGTAATGAAAAAGAGTACTTATTGACTTCTTCAAG
>JAPYYV010002713.1:0-20023 GCA_030522625.1 Copidosoma aretas
TAACTTATTTGCAAATAATTAAAAATTAACTATACAATATTCAATACATTGAGGGTGATACACCATTAAGGTGAAAATATATCAGCAGGACATTATACTCATCCATTGAAAGAAGAGTATAAGTTTATTCATATAAGTAATTCAATAATTAATTAAATACATCCACCAAAGAATATATCTAATATTTACACAATTTTTGTTAAACAAAAGTTAATATTTAAAAATAATATCTGAAAAAAAACTGAATAACTTATAGTTTTACATGAATCTAATAACGGGTCGTATGTGAAAATTTAGTATGTTGTAGAAAGTGCCGTAGGATAATTCAGTGCTAAGTTTGGTAAGCCTTTGTTAGCTGAATCTTAAAAAATTTTAATATAATGACCTTAATCAACGGTAAAAATATACGTTTTGGTTAGTACACACGCATACCTTAATAACGTCCAAGATCACGCTATATTCGAAAGTTTAACCTCTAGTAAAATCCAGAGCTGGTTTTAAAATATAAAACTTTCATAAAAAACAAAAAAAAAAATTTTGATCGGAAATCAGAGATCTATCTTAGTCTGTTATTGTTTATATAAAAAAAAAAAAAATTAAAATATCATTTTTTTTGTTATTCTACTTGACCAACTTAAATAAAATTAAAAAAACTTTTATGTATTTTCAAATTTAATGTATGATCAGATTATTTTATATTAATCTGATCGATGAAAGATGTGAAATACATTTTTATAGCTCGGTCCTTATGCATGACGTCTTATGGGTACAGCAAAAAAAGAACTCTATAACTATAAAAAGCGTATACTTCAAAAATGATTCTTTCATCACAAAAATATTTTTTTTTAGGCGTAATAAGAATCCAAGAACAAGTAAAACGCTTATTTGTAATGAAATTAATTGTGAAAATTGTGAGATATGACTGATTGTAGACACCCTAACTTACACCCACGCACACCTAGCTACTAAAATGATTTTCCTTTTCACTGGACTCGTTTTTTTGTGTAGAATTTCTGGATTATTCCCCGTTTCTATCGTAAAATTACCTGACATGCCAATTATTAGTTAGCAATATTTTTTTTCCGGAAAATCGATTTAAAAAAATTATTACTCAAATTTTTTTTTCAGCGGTAAACAAAATTTTAAATCGTTACTAAATACGTTTTTTTTGTTAAAAATTTAATGACCTTTTAGCATTTTTATGGTTAAATGTGAAATAACAATTAATTTCATAGAAATTATTTTTTCCAAAGAAATAGATTTGAAACAAGATATAAAATCAAAATAAAAAATATATGAGGAAGCAATGTATGGTAAGACCCAAAACTTTTTTTCTGCAGTCATCAGAATCTAAAAACAAAAACGAGATGTCATTTGTATCCCAAGACAAAAAAATTTTCGTCATTATTGATATCGACCTGAGACATACTGAGATATGACTGATTACATACAATATCCGTTTACACTGACGCAAACCCATTTACTCAATTTTCGAATTTCAACGATATACTTTTCTTGTATAAAATTTATTGATCTTAATAAATTTCTATCGTAAAATTTCCTAAAAGAACCATATATAGCTTAAAAATCCACTTTTTCGATAAAATCGATTTTAAAAAAGCAAAAAAAATAAGATTAAAAAAAAATATACAGCATAATCCAAATTTTTTTTTCAGCGATCGTCGAAGTCAAAAAACGAAGAAAAAATCCCTGTTAGATCAAAATCGGCCAAAGTAATCCTGTGATATGTCTAATTATATCCATTCCGTACTTACACCCACGCGCACCTATCTACTATGAATAAACGAAAAAAACTAATCCTTTTAATAGTAACGAGAATGAACAGTTTGAAAAGAATATTGAGATTATGGATCAGAAAAAACAAAATAATAAGTTCAATTAATAGTAGTATGACTTATAACTCAGGCAAATTTGAACATAAACCTCTGTCGAATGATGATCAAGTATCTTGTTATGCTAATGATACTTTACAAGCATTATTTCATTGTAAAAGAATAAGACGTAATATAATTTTAAATCGTTATGATATTTCAAATATTTTAACAAAATTTATAAGTAACCAAATAAATATATAAAAATTAAGAACGAAAATACATGAAAAATATTCTAAAAGAATTTAACAAGACTTTATTGAATTCATAATGGATTTTTGTTATAAATTTATTGATATCAAAGAAATATATCAACGTAAGTTAGCGCAACTAAATTATTGAGCTTTATTGTGATTATATTGTTCGAGAGACAACTGATAATAGTGTTATTTTATTACATTTACCGGTGAGTAATATATCAAACGTTAATCATCTACAAGATATATTAGATGTAATTTAAATAAACTAGGGGGATTGAATACTCATTTTTTCTAGATTTGTAGAGTTCCATGTCGATAAAGTAGAATTCTTTTAACAAGATTTTATACTAAATTTCTAGGGACCCTAGGAGACCATTTTACACCAACACCATATTGCTAACGGTAGATGGCATCAGTTGTTCTACTAGTCCAGTCATTACAAAAATCACTTTTGCATTGATATTTCTTTTATTTTATATCGTGTATGATGGAAAGCATGCACATTTATATAAAAAAGCTATGTGTATTTTAATTTATACAAATTTATGATAAATATTATGTACGTCATTATATTGACATTACTTTTCGTGGGCTCGTTCTCTATATGTGTATCCATATTATATACATTTATTGCAGCAATACGACATCTTTTAATAGATATTATCTATGTTGATAAAAGACGTCCTTATGATAATTAACTTGAAAATAATTCATGCAGGATCAGTTAAATCCTAAAAATAGATTCGATCTACAAAATAAGGCAGATGTGTTGATAAAAATTGCAGTACACTAATCATCATCTAGTGTAATAGAGAGTACGTAGTGGCTTTAAGTACATAGTGCTGCTACCAACAGATGTATAAAACCACATTGAAAAATCTGGCTGCCGACTGTAAGATAAGTTGTATCTTTATTATTGGTATCGCTTTGCATACCAGTGCGGTATGTGTAAAATTTACCTTCTACAATCAGTGGATCCACAAAATACAACACAAAAAACAGTTACTATTACTGCTATGACGAAGAAGCTTATTTAGTATGATTTCTTTTTAAAAATCACCAATTATTTCCAAACCATAAAATATTAGAATTGTACCAAATGTTAATTTTCTTGGTCATCTTGATATTTAAACTGGGTTTCGGTATGCCCCAGATAAGCATGGTGGGGCCTTTATTATAATTGCAGTCGACATACTCGACAGAGCAATCACTTACCTCAAATTTGCTACTGCTCTTAATGCATTTGATCTTTTAAGAGAAAATGTAAGCGCATATATTTCGGCTCTACAGCTGGAATATGTTAAAAGAGTATACACATTTGTCGTTTATACTCAACAACACCGACACCATCATATTGGCCATGGCACGTAGGAGTTGTAGAGTCGTGCAGTGCAGTAGAGGGGTTTGCGGTGGACCGTATCGACGAGCGAATCATGGCACAGATACAAAAGGAATGGGCTCAGCAGACACGACCAGAAGGTCGATGTAGCCCGGAGTTATACTTGCTCTATGTCGGCAATGCCAATAAAGCTGGAGAGCATCTGCAGTAACACAGTCACGGGCTTCTTTACCCGATGATAAATCCTGATTAACGTTACAAGACTACCGAGGCTACTTTGTTCCCAAACGCATTACAGTGTCCCAGCAGAGTTGTATCTTCTCGTCATTGCGATTATCCTCTTGATGAAGGTACGATGCAAAGAATGGCGGTCTTCTGACGTCGATAGCGTGTCGTGAAGGATCGGACGGTATCGTAGGTATCACCGCTGCCGGATTAGAGGTGACAACGTCGCCTACTACCATCGTTGACGTGAGCACTGGGCGTGCTTTCGGACCTGCAACAGTACTTGGAAGAAATCATGCACGAGTGGAAAAAAGCTGCGCAAGGTGGAACTAGTAATGTACACACACACACGCACACAAACACATACACGCGTATACACTAAAGTAGGTGTAAATGTTTGGATTTTGTCAAAACTTACTTGTCTTAAGGAACTTCGGTTTCATTGAAGACTGCATATATTATGGTGCTTTTTCTAGCTATAGCACAAACATCACTTTCTAATGAATTGATTTTAACACAATTTGCCAATATTTCTGTCTTAAAATTTATTTTCTTACGCAGGCATAAGTTTATTTGTATATTCTTAGCTGGTGTTGTAACTACGTTTTGTGGTGCGACAAGTAGGTTCTCAGACGCTCAAATATAAAACATTTGTTCATAGGCACCGGAAACAAATGTTTTTATAGTCGTTCAGATTATGTACATAGGGGTGTCCGCTATTTACCAAATTTAGTTTTTTGATCATCTACCCTTTTTATATTCTCTGTTGCATCCGAAAACTTTAATTCATTGCCTATAAACCAAAAAAATATTGGATTTAACACGTGCCACAGGACACATTTTGTATTTCCATGTAAATGGCATAGAACTTTTAAATTTCCAGCTTGTTTGATTATTTTTACCACTTTAAGTATTTTGTCTGGATTTTTAAATCATACCATTAAACTTCATATCACTTGGACTTGATTAATTGATTTTTTTCAGCATTAAATAAGCAAGTTGAACAAATTAAATATTTTGGATTTTTTGGTCTTCGAAGGCTTCGAAGGCCACAATCGTATTTTTCAAACTTGCTTATTTTGAGCTGAAAAAAGTCAGTTAATCAAGTACAAGTGATATGTACTTTAATGGTATGATTTGAAAATCCAGAGAAAATACCTAAGGTAATAAAAAAAATCAAAAAGGGTTCAAATGTTGAGATCTTATGTTATTACAATGGGAAATCAAGATGTTTCTGGCGGCACGTTTTAACTCTATAATTTTTTTGGTTTTCGGGGAGTGTAATTTTATGTTTGGATGCAACGAAGAGTTTAAAACGAGTAGAATATGATCAAAATCTTGAATTATGTAAATAACGGACACCCAAATATACATGCATCAACATAAGCAGTATTAGTTAAGTATTCACCACAAGCCAGCAGGAGAGAATTACTTTTTTGGATAGAACGACCACCGAGCAGTATCAGATTCATCATTATTGTCTATAAATTTAGACGTTCAACTTTACTTACTGAGTCTTCTAAGTCGATCTGTCATTCATTGATCCGAAAAAATTCGAGATTGGTTGAATGGTACAAATCCGTCTAATAAGTAAAAAAGAAAGTAGCATAACACCATACGATGATCTCTACAATTACTTTTACCTACTTTTTATGTCAAACAAAAATAGACTTTATATTTGTTATTGTCCATTTTATCCTTCTATTCCATTGCAGCGAGCACGTTCTTTTACTACTATTTATCTCAAAATATGTAAATACATGAATTAAATTCTTTCCTATGTGGCTCCATTCATTATTGTTACTACTCTGTAGTATACAAATCCAAAGTCTAAACTTTTAAAAACCAGTTGGACCCTGACAATACATAACATTATTAGTTCCAATGATTTGATATCTTAATGATAGGCAGATAGGATTACCGCTGTACCTGCTAACACAAATGGTTGTTATTTAGAGAACGGCCACAAAAATATTTGCTTATGGTATTCCTCCAAAAACCTAACTCCCCATTTTCTTTTAAGTATAGATAATGTTACATGACCACACAATTGAAAGAATATTTTTTAAATGTTACTAAGAATGGTGATTATACGTAAATTAAAGTTTTTCGTTACTAATATACAACGCAAAAGGAAAATTCAATGATGGGGCACAGTGCCCAGGCAAGGAGGTAAGCACGACGCCACGACTGCCACGAGACATCACGACACGGACACGATATGCTTCGCGTTGTGCAACAGCAGAGAAGATAAGTTATGCAACTATTAACATCTCTCTCGACCACCTACATTCACGTTGACTGTGTTAATTACAACATATAGAACAATTGTCCAACAACATCACTCCTAATTATGAGCCAAACTGATTATGAGGTTAACCTCACAGGGGTGACAGGGGGTTAATTGGGTTGATTGCAGTGGTGACTTCGCATAAATGTGTGCTCCGAGCACCGGATTTCTGTGGACGCCTGCATGCGACCTCGACGCCGCGCGCCGTGAAGCTGGACCATAACTTGACCTTATTAAGTACTAATTTTGTCACAATCAGTTTCATGACTCATAGGCTCACACTATTCTAACCGAATACTGTTAGCAGTTGGGTAATTGGGCTAGTTGGATACAGGTATAGGAGATCAAACAAGCTATACTCATACCACCTTAAGCTATATGTTCTATTCCGCAAAACCAACCAACACTGTACTCTAAATACATGTGTATTGTGAGAAAAATTTTACGACGTGATAATTGAGTATCAAACTATTTTTTACTGATCTTGCAACAATGGTTCATCCCGCAGAAAGTTGGCGTGCTTCAACAAGACACGACTTTCATACATACAAAAATTGGTCCATAAATTATCAGTTAATGTACACATTTTTATCTTAAAATAGAATCTGGTGACTATCTTTTATCTAAGTACTTATCTGTTGCAACTAATACAAGACACATACATAGTATGATTTTTAAACACCTTAATTACCAGTGCATACATTTTTTTTAAATTGTGAACAATCTTTTATTTACGTCATACCTGTATTGTAAGTGCAACTTGTCTTTTCTTTCAACGTAAAAGATCATATAAATATACACACTTTTTTGCTGACTAAATTAATGATTTATTAAAAAAATATAGCATTTTAATAATTGTTCTATTCTTAGGGGTCTGTATCGACTTAGGTCTTTAACCATGCATTACTATAAGCATAAAGATTTCAAGAAAATGTATAAAATATGCTATCACATTTGTTTGTCATAATTAAAATTCTAAATACAACGTGATTGTTTTTTGTTACGAGATACATACTATTACTTTCCGTAAGTACAAGATTAACTCATGAAACGGTTATATCACTTATGACGTTTGATTTCTAACAATTAAGAAACTACATTTTCTAAGATCAGTTTAAGTAAGTACTGCAGCAACATGAATGATCAGAAACTATGTATGGTGGCCGTAAGTTCGTATTCAAGGTGTTAACCCACTAGTAGTGCTGTGTGTTGGATGAGAAACGTACTTGAAATGGGTGCAGAGGTAGCGTTCAAACTACATATACGAAACAGCACTATTGAAGACGGCTCCTCACTCGTGTTTAGCACATATTTTGAATATTTTATCATAAATTTGTATTAAAAGGTACGAAAAGTGTTACTTAACCTGACAATAATACAGCTAGTGCTAAATATCTTTGGTATGAAACTATTTCACAAAATTTTATTTTTAAACTTTTCAAATACCGAAGCTTAAAAAAAAATTCAATAAATTACTTCAATATTTTTCAAATTACATCTGATTTATAATTTTTTTGGCGTATTCTCTTCCTTAAACAAATTCATTGGGAGTCATCACGAAAAAAACTATAAAAACTTGGATAGGTTTCCCAGAAAATTCAGTTGCTTATATATAAGTACGAAAGTTAAGTAAACAATTAAATTTTCTGGGTAGCCTATCCAAGCTTTTGCAATTTTGTCCCAGATAATGACTCCCGATGTATTCGTTCAAGGAAGAGAATGAACCCACAAAAGTGAAAATCAGATGTTCATTAAAAAAGATTTGAGTAATTATTCTAATTGTTTTTTAATGTTCGTTATGTTAAAGATTCAACAGCAAGATTATATGAAAAAAATTGCAAGATATTTAGCCCCAGCTGTATTACTGTCAGGTTAAATGACACTTCCTATAACTTTTATTAAACATTTATTATAAAGTATTTAAAATATGTGCTGTATAGGGGTGATAAACCACCTTAAACAAAATGAACGATTCTAAAATATGGCTTGGAAGTGTAAGCGAATCAAAAATTGTTATTTGGAGACCTGCGATTGGAGAAGTATCGAGAAAGGAGTCGTTTGACATAAATTATCAATACTTCCAGCGATGAGGTAAAATTATTTAAAAAGGTATCAAATTTGTCTGTAGAGTGCCAGACCCAAAAAGTAACAGAGTACTCCAATCTTTCAAGTGACAAGTTCAAATTTAAATGCAAGCCTTGCACCCGCGTCGAGTACGTATCGCATCTAGCAGGCAGCGGTACTAGTGGGGTTAACACCTCGAATACGGCCCGTGTACCAAAGCCGGGCAGTAATTTGAATGGCCCGTGATTGCATGCGCTCAGGCGTGTGTACGGGACGTATGCTTCAACCAAATGTACGAAAATCAAAGCCTGCCCGTAAATGGGCCGTATATTTAGTCTATAGTTTATCATAAAAATGTATGCACTTTGGTACCTATAGCTTCCAGACTATATGTGACATTATAAAAAAAAAAGGAACGGAATAGGTATATGGTCCGTACACGGGCAGGGTACGGTTGCCGTACATACGGACACCGTATATGGCGCGTACACTCGCCTGAGCTCGGGCCGTGATTAGCCCGCGTAGTTCCGTAGATGAACCATATATGGTATTTCCAGTAGCGGACACGCCCCGTACACCCACCGGAGATAAATTTCTGATCGGGTGACTATTGATCTAATAACGCACGCGTCCTCTGTCATAAGAGTTTGATCCTGAACGAAACCCCTGAAAAATCGTTAAAATTTCATTAAATATATACCATTATGTCTACGTGACGACGTGTGATAATTACTTACATTGTATCCTTCGCTTGACCTTGAGCTCATGGAACTTTGCAGCTAATCGATTTGCTCCCCCAGCTCCTTATTGCGTTTTGAAACAATGCAATTTGTCTATGCACAAATAGACTTCATTACAAAAAGAACAGTTTCCAAGCCAATTTATACGTAAAATAACTAACCAATTTAAACTTTCGGTGTGCCTCCAGCAAATCAGCATATTTAACTTTCAACTCTTCAAGCTGTTGCTCAGTTGTTTTTCTAGTGTCACTTCCCACATAAGTTTTATAGCTTGGTCCTTTCAATTCCTGTGAACTATTGTATCCAACACTTTCACTAGCATGTTTACTTTGTACTTAAGCCTGACGGTGATGGTCACGTTCCGTCTGTTGGTTTCGTCCATGAGTGCTTGGACTTCCACCTGCATAAAAATGTGAAAAAAAAACGTGTATGTTACTTTGAAAGCGCTCTCTTGGGATTTGGCAAAAAATTATTCTATAACACACTATTAATTAAAATAGTATTACGCTAAAGGACAAATAAATTTTAAAATAATGAAAAAAAAAAAAAAATATTGAACAACCAAACAGCTAAAAAACTGAAAAAATTTATCGTGGAAAGGTATGCGATTTACAAAATTTTTTCAAGGTAAAAAGCAGTCCATGAAAAAACAACAAATCGCGGTTGTAATTCTTTGAAAATCTCACCTGCGTAGCGAATGGAATTGTACATTCGGCTTTCACGAGGTGTAGTAACCACCGGCACAGATGAAAACATGGCTTGCTGCAAATGCTGATTCATATGAAAAAAAACTATTGGACCATAATCCATGGCATATTGTTAGTTCCACACTGATTGTAGGGGAACCCGGTAGGAGTTAAGCAGGCTACGGCAATTACTGTATGATTTTGGCTAAAAATAAAATGACCTGAACCTGACGGCTGCATCCCCAAATTCCCACCTGTCAGTGCCTGCACATTTTCATTTCCTTGTAAATGTTGATACGCCGGTACAATTAAATTTGGAGGGTTTCATTCAATTGGCTGCTCATAAGCACATAGTGGAATCTTATTTGCTCTCTTTTCTGATGAACTTTCGGATTCATTAGTTGACGCTGACTGTATTTGGCTAGTATCTTCCAGTTTGTCAACAGAGTTTTTCTTCTCATGAGCCCCCTTGCTTTTTCTGTTACTCCTCCGAAGCTTCAAATTCTCGACAAGTCCGGAGTAATTAGCCATTTTCGCTACGACAGTAGGCTATACACAAACGATTATAAGAATAAAAATCGCACAATTCAGCCCGAGTGGCTAATAGGGTAAAGTCACATATTATGAAATAATTTTTTGCGACTTTCTTTATAACATTTTATTGTAACCTCACTATAAACTTAAGTATGTAAACTAAGGTATCGATAAAAACGCTATGCTTTCCAAAATCACATTATAATTGTTGTAATCCATTCAAACTTGAAAAAAAAAATTTTTACAAATTAATGACACGATGAATGGATCCTATTTACGAAAACACTAAAAAAAAGAGGCACCTAATTATAAAAATTAAGTTGCTGTTATAAAAAATCCATTTTATTCAAATGGAACTTATTCATTTCATAATAGCAGCCTCATCAAATACAGGTTATGCTCAATTTCCTCCTATTATGAAAAAGGGATTCATAACAAAATTTTTTCCTAGCGTAATATTTAAGATTGCCCAATTTTTTAATGTAATGATACGATAATATAATACAGATTCTTAGATTGATAGTATTTCATTAAACTTCTATAACTTTTTTTTAATGCGCGAAGAGTTGATTTTAGTGTAAGCGTACGATATTGATCGCTAGCGAAATGTTCATACTGTCGGCAATTTTACTGTAGGTCATGTTTTGGGTCCAAGTTTATTTTTGTTCCGAGCGAGGCACGCGCGCTTTTACGAACCTAAGATTATCCTAATAACATTATGAATATCAACCCTTCGCGAATTTTTCGCGTACAGAAAGATAAGGGTGGTTGACATATGACTGTCGCATTAAATTTTGCATATTGTCGCGTATTTTTCGCGTTCGTGAAATAAGCCCACAGACACTCATAAATGAATTTAAAAAAAGCAAGGGGTGATTTAATACGTACAACAGCTGGACAGGTGCAAGGCAATGCAGATAAAAGAAATTTAAGCAAGTTATTCAAGGAAAAGGAAAGACGGTTGACGGAAAAGTGAGCGATGTCAAGATGCAGAGAGTAAGCAGGAGAGAGAGAGAGAGAAAGAGAGAGAGAGAGAGAGATTAATGATTGCGGGGAAAGCAGAGGAAAGATTGATAAAATGCAGAGGGAGCGATTGATGAGATGCAAGAGTCGAGCTTCAAGAGATAGTCAGAGAAAACGTTCAGGAAAAAAATGGGTTTTAACACAAGCACATAAAGAGAGGAACAAGAGTAAGAAAATTGGATGCAAAAAAGCAGGTTACAAAACGAAATGAAAAGAGACCGCTGAAGAGAGAAGCGTTCGGTAAAGTGGTTGGTTCCAACCTTAACTTGCTGTGTCGTCGCACGATGCTTGAAGACCTTGACGCAATAATTTCGATTAACGACCGACCTGCTTACAATTCGTGACACAAAAGTACTATTATGGGCATATCAGCCTGCAAGGGCAACATTCGCAAAATGCACGCAAGAAATAATGAGTGGAATCAACAAGAAGAAAAACGAATCCAAAGAAAACGTATATACCAATATACTGGGCAATTCTTCAACACAGATCTCAATTCTTCAACTGCTGTAACAATTTTGTATCGGCAATGAAAACATTTTTATTGTACGATTATTTTATTCTATTACTTATACACTAGATAATGTTTTTTTCCTCTTCCACCCCTGCTCTTCAAATCAGTATACTATTCTACTTACCATTTGTGACCAATCGTTTCAAGTAACTCATTTACTAAAGGTTTTTCAGTAGTTCTTGCGTGTTTGAAAATTTCACAATTCTGGCTCTCGTATGATAATACCAGACAGCCTTTTCTATACTTTCAATAGATTTTGGAATTCAAATTCTTTGCTGTTATATTTGGATCCAAAACAGTTACGCGACTCAGGTGCTATATGTAGATGAGTATCTGACCTGTACAGTGAATTCTGAATTGTGCCAATTTTTTTTGTTTTGTTCAAAAATTATTTTTAATTATAAAATGGGAAACCAACTATCTCCCTAAGTCGGATAAGAGTAACTACATGCTTTCTCATGATGGAAATGTTTTTGGAATATTTTACGGTATGTGAATCTCTTTTTAAAATGATATCTGCCATAAGTGCCATTGCCATCACACCACATATATAGTTATCTGGTTGTTTAGTCACGGGAACAAAATATACTTTATTCTAATCCAAGTCGGGATAGCGATCCCTGAAATACCATTTTCCAACATCGTGCAATTGCGAAACTTTTACTCGACGCAAACTGTCATATATCTTTATCGACTCACCATCAATTATTTGTAAATGATTTTTATCTTTTGTGTTATATTCTTCTGGAAGTAAATGTACATAACGAAAATACAATGTTGGGTGAATGATATATTCTGATGACTTCTCGAGTACAATGTTTAAAAACATTTGCAAACTGTTATCATCCGATATACTTTTCGGCAAAGAAATATTGTTAATGACCTCATTGATGTCAATATTACTAATTACTTGTTCTAATACCGCTCGTTGTTGAATAATGGCTTCTTTGTCAGTGCTGTTATGCAGTAGCTGTAACTCAGAGGCTGAATCTTGGTCAACCACATCTTTATCGTAAAACAATGAAGAAGGCCACTCATGGGTCTTTGTATTTCTATCTAAGTTGATACTTTTTTATTTGGATTTTTTTTCAATTCATTTTGTTTTTGAGCTTCTAATACGTACTCTGGTTCTTTTATTGGCATATTATGATTGTAACGTCTATCTAATATTTCTGGTAATAAACAATCGAAATAGAATCGATGCAATGACTCTGCCATTTTTTCATTCCAGAATTTATCATTACGCCTTACGTTAACGTACTTTATACCTTTGCACATGTTTCTAAGTAAATGGTTTGTGCATTCAATTTTTTCTACGCGTACACCATGATCTTTATACGGTTTACTATCAATTAGAGCCTTATAAACACTACTATCACCATCTCCACTAACGGTCTTGTAGATAAGGTTATGTGTTCTTACGCTTTCAGAAAAGCCTTGGATGACTATGTCCGCTGGAAGACTTTTCGCCATCCCAATTTTTATGGCAAGTGTGATCGCACACAACTGTTTTATTTCTCTCTGCATAAGAGCACACTGTACAAGATTTATTGCGAATTCCAACATACAAAACTCTTTTTGTTCTGTATTCAATTATTGACGCACAGCCAGATGTAGAATCATATTTTCCACTTTTATAAGATCTTTTCAACCAATAGCAATCTACAACAACTGCTATGAATGGAATACCATTTACAGTGTCTCCAGCAGATACTGCTAATTCTCTTTCAATTTTAGCAATTTATTGCATGGAATTTTCAGCATCTTCTTTGCAACTGTCACGTATATCTTCACGATGCTTTCTGTACGCTTCCTTAGCCATACAAGGAACAGCCATTGCAGCTAATTGTTGTTTTAATTGAGCATGACCGATTCCAGATGCCACTGTCCCTACTACAGCAGCCTCATTGATTGGCATACATTTACCCACATCATCGTACAGAGATATCCACTTAGAAAAAGGAGATATACTACATTTGAATTTCAACTTAGTGTTCAGCCCATAATTTATGTAGCTGTCACAAAATAGGTTATGAAAAGAGCAGTTTTCTTTAATTCCATGATTTTCATGAATTTTCGAAATATTACTATAAAAAAAACTGGATCAGCTATTCTCCGACCAATCAATTTTTTCATTGGAATTCCATGTTTTAAAATACTGTCATCCCCAGTATTATGTTCACTAATCGCAGTCTTTTCAAAGGATGTACCGCTATTTTCATCAGTCTGATTTTTTTCACTGTGTACAAAATGATTATCATTATTTATAATGGGATCTTTTCCGACGCTTCCATCGCTTCTTTCATAAATTGATTCATTGCTCTTACTAATGAGTTTTTCATTAGTCTTAGCATTGCAGTTACTTGGATTAAATACATTGTTAATGTCAGTGTTGTGATCGATTTCATCGGTATTGCTAATTTTAAAATAATCATCATTATCATCGTTATCACCACAAATAATTGTATTATGTGGATTTGAATTGTAGGTACCCACTACTGCATGTATATCTGTATTATATACATTTATAGTTCTATCATCATTTGTTTTAACAAATATCTCACCTTCTTTTCCGACAGATTCTAATTCTTTACTGATCTTTCTTCTTCTGTGGCTGCAACAAAATAGCTTTTAAATGACATAGAAGTTCATTTGTTATTTTCGGTACTACTATACAATACGTATAACGGCTATTTTGCTACTAAAAATAATATTTTTTATTGACATAGGCCCTATTGTATTACGATACAATTATTGTGTATTTGGTACATGCAACACAATGCTTTAGTAATGAATATTGGGTGTTCTCTACGCTAAAACGGTTACAAAGCATATTTTTTTTCAAAAATATTTTAAAATAAATTACTTGTAAAAAAATCATCTGAAATTTTAGACTGCAGTAAAAAACATTGAAAAACTAAGTAAGAAATTTCAGTATTGAGACATATCGATAAACAGCATTACTACTTCTATTATTTGTAGCGAAGGCATACACTAATGAAGGTGATCTTAAGTCGACTCAAATAAAAGCTCCACTAGGACCCTACCAATGAAAAAAAATTTTTTAGGAAATCTCTGAGCATAATCAAAAGTTATATCAACATCAAGAAAAATCACGAATTCTAAGCAAATATCCACAAAATATCTTTTTTAGTGAACTTTTTCGTTTTTCCGTAAGTTTTTATTAGTAACACTAAATTAAAACATTTTTACTGAATGATAATGCTTGATCCTAGCTTTTATTTGAGCTGGGTGAGAATACTTCAACCGTAAATGCAGCATACCTGGATGCACCGGACGTCTACATGTATGATCAAAAATCAACTAAAATTCACGATTACAAATTGTCGTGTACCATTAGGCTAAAAAAATTTGAAGTGAAATAGCCTAGGGTACGTGTTGGAGATAGAGGTTGAGGTACAAACACTAAAACAAAATGATTCTCGGACAACTTTTTTGGATACGTTTTAAGCTGATTTAAGGAGGCTCTTTACCACTATACAGCACTAAACGCAATATGTGTAAGGAAAATAGAATGATACACTAAATAAATTAAGAAAAAATTGAAATAATTTGTATTTCATGTTTTATATTTGTATGACATACACCCGTATACATACTAAGACACTCACTCCTGCACAAACATAGTAACAAATGTCAGTACAATTATTCAAAGACCATTGCGGTCTATAAAAGTAACTAAAAAATGTTTAGTGAAAAAGGTGG
Source organism: Copidosoma aretas (assembly GCA_030522625.1). NCBI lineage: Eukaryota > Metazoa > Arthropoda > Insecta > Hymenoptera > Encyrtidae > Copidosoma > Copidosoma aretas. The sequence goes on from JAPYYV010002713.1 coordinate 15,234, forward strand.
TGCGGGTTTCAGGCACGGCAGCCCCAATGGGGGTGCAGGGGGCGAAGCCCCCTGCTGGGAGGTATGGGGGGCGAAGCCCCCCGCTATAAAACAACGAATAGGCTCGTTCCAAAAAAAAATCAGATCCACCTCTCAAAATTAGGACAATATGGCTCCCACGAAGAAGAAAATTATTTTTTTTAAGTATTGAGAATTGTCAGCAGTGCAGGATGGGTGTGCGGAAAATAATTTTTCGCACACCTATTCCGCACACTATGCGGGAAAATCTATTTTCTACACTAAAAACAGTGCGGAAAACGACTATTTTCTGCACACTATTACGAAAAATATTTTACAGCGCTCGACATTAAAAAACCTGTATTACATACAGGACTTTTTTTTATCTTTATTGAATACAGTAAGATTACTATTACATTTGTAAGTTAATAGCAGATTTAGTAATATCACTAGCAAGCTATGAATTGTACCTTATTTAAGTGCGTAACTGTACAGTTGGTAAAAGTAATAGACAACTTCAGTTTTTTTACATTGTGGCGAATTCTACCAAAGGATCGAGGGGCGTACTGTGCAACTTCTCCAGCTTCGACATGCGTATCTTGACGAACTCATTTTCATCTTAAAGTGATCTTATGACGTCTTACATGTATGAATTTGCTCATCCCGATTCATAAATGAGAACAAGCAAAGCTATATGTTAGTACCCCAGGGGTGGTACTGTGCCACTTTTACACCTTCGAAATGTGTGTCTGGACAAACCAATTTTCATCTTAAAGACGCCACTGGATGTCTTCAAGATGAAAATCTATCGAGAAGTAGAAGCAAGCAAAGTTACACAGTACAGTCCCAGAGGCCTAGTGACCCTCCCTTGAGCATCACTACCAGGGGCCATCTCATGTACGCCTCGCGCTGCGCTGTCCCTGCGCCCTCTCTTCCCATATAGCGTACCTATGTTTACTGTATGTACGGATATACTAGATCGGAAGGGAGGGCGCCGGGGCAGCGCAGCGCGAGACAATTGTGGAATGGGCCAAGGGGCCTAATTCACATAAAGTGAGCAACGCTAGCAGCTTTGCTGGATGTGATGACTGTATAGCTACATGTATTATGAACACCGCATATACAGGTATACATTGAACACAGTCAGCAGAGCTGCTGAGCGTGCTTACATTTTGTCCCCTGGAGCCATAGTGCGTAACTTTTTTTGATTGATCTGGACAAACTAATTTTCTCTTGAATACATCTTGAGACGTCTTAAAGATCGAAGCTTGATGGTGTTAAGTCAAAGAAAAAGTTACGTACACTACCATCCCTGGGGTGGTAGTGCGTAAATTTTGACTGATTTTGTCCAGATTTTCGTCAACTTGACATACGAAAAAGACGAAAACTAGTTTTGCACATATGCAGTGGACTAAAATAAGTCAAAAATCTGTTTTTGACTGAATTTTGGCCACTGCTCATGTGCAGAAACCAATTTTTGTCTTTTGCACGTTTGAGGCTCGCAATTACAGTCCAGACGCAGTAATGAGATAGCTTTTTAGTTCAACTCTAAAGTTTGTTAAGTTGTGTTTAAGTTAACTTGAAGGTCATCTTAAGATCTACTTGGTGACTATTAATTCTAGCCTTAAAAGGGTGAAAATCTGGACAATATCAGTCAAAGAAAGTTACGCACTACCACCCCGGATGTGCGAGTGCCTTACTTTTTCTCCAACTGTATTTCATTCAACTTTATTCTTGAAAATGTTTTACGGTGTATTTAAGAGAAAATTGGTTTGTCCAGATCCACTGGAAAAGTTACGCACTTGCCCCCGAGGTGTGGTAGTACGTAAATTTTCAGCAAGAAGATCTGTACAAACAAATTTTTGTCCTAAATGCATCTCAACTTGTCTGGAAAACGGGAATTGGTTTGTCCAGATCATTATGTCGTAGCTGAGAAAGTTACATAATACCACCCTAGGAACATATGTTGCGTGCCGTTTTCAAGATATCTTGATTTGAAAAAAACTCACTATGCTTACCCAGCAAACAAATTTGTGTAAGATTCCTGAAAGAAATCTTGTAAGTCTCTTAATGTCCAGCGTCAAGATGTCTTTCGAAAGAAAATAAAAAAATACTTTTGAACGTTATCTTGACGCTGGACATTAAGAGATCTACAAGAATTCTTTCAGGAATCTTAGACAAATGAGTTTGCTGGGTGAGAAGCATTTTAACTTGGCCTCTAGCTTTCAGCGTCTACAGCGCGAAATTGAAATTATTAAAACATTTTATAAAAAATAATAAGCATGAGACGAAAATTGATTTATGTGTGTAAGTTTAATAAACTAAAATACATTATACGAGATTTCATTGTTTCAACTTGCTTAGAAATTGAAATTTACTTCGTATAAACAGCATAACCTTTCAAGTGACACTCAGATGTGGACGCTGGAAGCCGCTTCCAGGGGCCGTATCGTGTAACTGTTAAAAATGTGTTTTCGCCCTATTTTCGTCAACTGCACTTGCGCAGAAGCCTTAAATCATCTAAAAAACATTCTCAAAATTTACATGATACCACCCCAGCTTCCAGCATCCGAAGTCGTACCATATAACTTTTTCAACTTCGTCAAAAAAATCTGGACAAACCAATTTGTCCCTTTAAGGCACCTTATGCCGTCTTGAAGATGAGAATTGGCTTGTCCAAATCCATATGTCAAAGTTGGGAAAAGTTATATAGTACGACTCCCAGGAATGACATCATGTAACTTTTTTTTCATCGGCATAAGAGTTTTGACAGACTTATTTTCGACTTAAATGCATCTTCCGGTGTATTTCAAACGAAATTTTTTTTGTCCAGAAGCCTGTGCAAAAGCAAAAAAAGTTACATGATACCACCCCGGAAGTTCAACAAGTTGGACTTCCAAAACCACGAAGCTGCCTCTATATAGTAGACGTTGTCACGAACGCGGGAAGCTGGCTTCCAGCTTCCCGTCAAAATGCACTTTTGTAATGTATCCATATTGTGATAAAGTACGCGGCACAGTGTTTGGGTCGGCTAGGTCGTTGGTTGACGCAGTGCGACCTTTTCGAGCAAGCACCTTTGTGAATTTTAAGATGTGCTTTATTCCCCGCAATGTTCCTCGTGAAGGAGTTGGGCGACCTTCCCGCAGCAAAAATTGCCTATTAACCCCTAACCCCCTCCCTGTAATTGGGTGGCCTCTCATCCATTATCCCTTTCCCATCAAGTGTCGAGTGCCCTGAGAAGTGAATCCTTGTGATACCCTGACGTATAATGGATCATTTCGCCGAGACTTGCACTATTCGCATACAAAAATTTTGGTTTCCAAAATTTTTTTTTTTTTCAAATATTGTGCGTTATTTATTGTCATTACATAATTAGAAATGAATAAGTGATTTTCAATCTGCAAATATCACAAGTACTGTTTTAGTGACTAGCTTTTCACCAGGTCCCCTAAAAAATGCATCAGGTTTAGAGTAAAAAATACCAGAAGTTTGGACAAATATACGTATTTATCCAAGTTTACTCTATGTACTTTTATTTCTATCTAAAGTTAACGAAAAAAAATTTTTAAAGCAAATTAATTGAGTTTTACACCGGCAAATTCGGAAAATCGACATTGACTTACATACTTCCATACGTCATAATACACCTAGCTGAAGTAATGTGGCTGTACGTGTCACAGACACTGGTTGTCATTACAAAGAATGCCCTAACTGTTAATGTATCACAAATAAAGCTTTTAACCATTTTTTCCGATTTATTAAAAATAGTGAGGTTGCGGAAACGACGGTTACAGATATGACACTTCGTCATTAAAGCTCTCTTATTTCTTAGCCCTTGACTATTATGGTTTTCCCGCAGAAATGGTAATTGATGCAACTATATTCTTTCAAAAAATAGACTTCAAGAAAGAAAAAAATACAGCTAAATAGTGACACCACGACGTTACAGAACTAACCAAGTTTTATAATAAAGTAATTTTTGAATGAGAAAACAGCTTGTGTCAATAAAACGCCGAACTTTTAGTACTCCTATCGGATGCATTTGCTACTGTGACATAACGAGAAAAAAGCAAACGATTTTGGAAGTTCATAGTAAGCGTAGAGCACTCAAGAAACGATATAAAAGCTGATTATAACATTTTCGTACAAACCGTTGGACAAAAAGTGCACAGCTAGTGACGAGAAGGTTTGTTGCATGCAGGTCTAAAACTAATGAAAACTCTCAGATGAAGTCTTATAATTTTGGATATCCAGTCGAACAAAGCGTTTAATTAGCTTGTTTTCGTTCGTTATAACGTTTTATAACGAAATTTCCGTGTTGGACAGGTTACAGAACTGACATTTCGACCCTATAATGATCTGTAGATCAATGGGTACACTTTAAAATTTCGTTTGATGGCATGAAGCAGTTAAGTACCAATACTATACGTACTTTGGTACCCATAGGATTGCCTAAATCATTCTCAATTCTGTGCACAAGACCAGGGCACCAATAGTGAGAGTTTCGGCGGAATGACCCATATATGATATTAAAATGTATGAAGAAATCCATGTTGTGATCCATACGTTCTCAACTTTTTGCATTATGTTGACATTAGCCATTCTTTTTGGTCAGTTTTGTGACGTTAAGGCAACTGGCGATAATTAGCAGTAATTATTTGAAAAATCAATGATTATATATAGTCCGAGAGCCTACTGCAAATTTGGCTGCCTATAACTGTTGAGGCCAAATTTTTTTTGTTAGATAGCGCAATTCTCGTGCAAAACAAAAGTCCAGGGCTGCCGAGTGTAAG
>JAPYYV010002714.1:0-24572 GCA_030522625.1 Copidosoma aretas
GGACGCTTCAGGTGTACGGTGTATAATATAACGGAGAGCGGGGCGCCTTTTTACGGGAGCGCGGGCGGTGCGATTTTGAAAGGAGGATCGAGCAGCGCTCGCGTATATACGTATCGCGGGGGGCGGTGAAGAGGGCGTCGTCGTCGTCTTCGGGTCTTGAAAAATAATGGGCCGTGCTTGCTTCATACTCTCCGTTCGTTCGCGCGCTCTTGTGCCTGCGGTGTACAACGCACGGCCTTGGAATTATCGTCGTCGTCATAATAATAATAATAATACGGAGACAAAAAAAAAAGTTGAAAGTAAAGATGAAGTAAGAGGAGCGAGGGAAGACTCGAGAGAGGCGGAGCGGCGAGTATGACTTATATAGGGGCCGAAAAGTAATTCCGCGCGAAATTTCACGGCCGGGACTCCGGGGCGCTTTACGAGGGGCAATTCGCTCCGGCGACGGGAGCGCTAACACCCATTAGAGGAAGGTGGGGGGGGGGGGGGGGGGGGGGTTCGCCGGGGGGTGGGGGCGGGGAGCTTACATGCTGAATTGCTGAATAATATGTGCATTATAGCTTACTCGATATATCGATCGAGCCGCACGGGGGAACCCGGGGACGCTCGGCGCACACTCTATGGCTAATTTGTTGTTGCCGATGATGATACACTGTGTACACGTCAAACTAATTTTTCGCTAAAATTGAACACGACACAAGCCGCCTCGATTGGCCGGATCATATTCAATTTGCGATGGCTGTGCATACTCGATCGACGGGGGTGGGCACACCACACGCATTTAAATACTCAAATACGATGTTAAATGAGATACCAAATTTTGGAAATACTTTATCTTTAAATACACATCAAATACATCAATTTTTTTCAAAAATATTCTCCAACGTAAGCATGAAATATAACATCCTGCGAGGTTTTACCTGCAACACAGCGCTTGTCTTTGCCCTACGATACTCTCAGCGAACCTACACTAGTTCTCACTCGCCCAGGCTATTACAGTGCAAAATACAAAATTTTAGGTGCTTAAAACACGAATTAATTAGTAGTTTAGCAAGTACATGTTATGCAGCGGATGGACCATATTATACGGCAGGAAAAATCTCTCAGGGGTAAATAATTATTTAATACTTGTGCTAAAAAAATCGTATAAAAAAGGTACATTTATAAATCCTGTATTTAAATATAGTCATTTGAAAATACAGAAATTTTAATACCGCATTTATACACAGTATTAAGGACTACGTACTTATAAATACGGTATTTAAATACTTTTCCAAACCTCAAAGGTCATTAAGATTGGGTGTTTGGATATTTGAATACCAAATAAATTCCCAACCCCGTCCATATGCACCGATTTGCCGGCATACAACGACAACGAAAATTTACAGAAATCAGGTAACTCGTCGGTTGCACCATTTGTTCTGCCATGCTACACAACAACCAGCTCGGCCGACAAAAGCGTCAATTTATCCGCGGAATCGCCGTAATGTTATAGTAAACGCAGCGGGGCTCCCTCGCCTAATGTACAGACCACTAATCCTCCTGTTCGCCCTCGGTCTCAAGAATATATTATATCCGGTGGAGTCGAGGGCCGCCGACCTGATTTTCACCGGTCCGGTTTCGAGGGTCGAGAGGCTCGGGAGGAGGAGAGGGCCTCCTGCAGCAGCGCACTTCGTTAGAGGAGGAGAGATCGTAAAACGTCTTTCGCGTATAATTCGAGGGGAACCGCCGATCCTGAGCTCTTGAGAGGGGCGTTCGGGGGGAATGGTGGCCTCGCTCGCTCTGCGTTAATTACCCATTACCTATATACGTAGATATAGCATAAGGTGCATAATGTGTAAGGTCTATACATGCTGTTAGGGATAATATATAGTTGTGCATTTGGCTGATGTGCCCGGTGTATGTATATATAAGTATAGGCGGTTGAACGAGCAGCCCCGAACTGAACTGTACCCAAAGTGGGACGACAGCAACGCCGGGCCGTTAATCCAACCCCAACAACGTCGTCTCCGATTAAAGATCGATTTGCTGCAGGTTTACCAAGAGCGGAGAGTTGGTTAAATATTCCAAGCCTCGTAATTATGCAGCTCGGAGCGTCAGATACGTTTTATTTACTGATAGAATGGAATGGGAATTATAGTTTAATTGTAACGTTACGTGCGTCTGGCAACTTTCCGCAATCTGCTTCCGTACTTGTGCACGGTGTACAGAACAACAGGCATAAATTCAAGCAGATTGGTCAAACTGGTGTTTGAGTATAGGTATGCACGTGCACATGTAATTTGTGCGCGATACTTGAGCACCCGTGCCGTGAGTCGTTCGTTGTACGATAATTCATGCGAGGTATCTAAAACGGACCTTTGCAGCCTGTGCCAAAAATCAAACTACTGCGTATACCATTCTGCAGCCAATATACAGAGGGGAGATACGAAAAAACGCCGAACCCGTTTGAAAGCACAGCGTAAGTGTATAATATACAAGTACGCGCAGATAATACCTGTTGTGTGTATACGTGCAAAGTATCCGCTCGGGCCGCGCATTAGCATGATAATGCGACGGAAAAGGGCACGGGCCCGCACAGAGCGACTAATAACACCGCCCCGCCCCCCCCACCCCGGGAAAATCTCGAGCGCGCCGACACCGATAGAGCATGTCTGACGTTAATTCGCCGGCGCTCCGGCAAAAAAAAATGGCCAGTAGCGCGGAACAAGTAGGTAATAATAATATATACACGCGGAGCAATGTTTGTCGAATCAACAGCGAGCAGATCTCATTTGAGATAGGAGCGCTGGTATGCATATACGTACAGCGAGAAAACACGACGTTGTCGTTTGTGGGGGGGAGGGGGGGGGGGCAATATCGAGAGTTAATAAGGCGGCATGAATTCCGGCGTGCATATTATACCTACACACAGCCGGTGGCCCCAATGAAACGCGGGCCCGACTGGCTGTGCACACGCGTTGCCAAACATCGGGGGGACGGGACGTTCGAGCTCCCGAGACGGGGCCAATATCGCTCGAGAGAGATCGACGACGGCGGCTGGCTTTTGATTAACCCCCCCGGGAGCCGGAGCTAGTCCCCACCCGGTGCAGCCTACAACGCGGACTGACGTGCGTGCTGAGCCGAGTAGCTCATCCTGCATACAGGCTTGTCCCACAGACCGCGGCAGCATCAGCCCGAGGGGGACTTGGCTCTATTTGCTGCTGGTTCCTCGCGGCCCCCTCCCCCTGCATCGTCACGTAAGAGGGTGTCCCGCTCCCGATGCTCCTTTGCCGCGTACGCCGCAACCCAGGCCGCGGATTATTAGGCCAATGTTCATTAGTATTGAGTATTGAGTATTGATTTATTTTTGGCTAGGGACTCGCGGTCCATGATAGCCAAGAACATTGTACATTGCCTGTATGCAGGCCAGTTTTATGAGCACACAGGCCCACTTACAAAATACGGAGTTAATTCGATCTGCGTTCAAATATTTTAAAAACAAGCACTTACAAATTTAGTTATAATTAGTGTGTGGAGGGGGGGGGGGGGGCGAAACTGCTGATGCGAGCAAAACTTCGAATGCCATTTTAGGAGGTTGCTTCGAGTTGGTTGTATTATAATGTATCCAGGGGGGCTGCTATGGTATATCCAACTCGCTGTTTCGACTTCAGCCCTCGGGTGGATTTTTCTTCGTCCACTCAGCTCTGCGTTCGGTCGTTTTTCTCTGAACCGAATCGATCCTTCGATGCCCCCGCCGCGCTTGCACGGAGAGATTATACGCGTACAGCGCGAGGTGGTGTCTTTTCTCTATTTGTCCCATCGATCGCCCTTATTACGTTGCCTGCACATGCACGTCAGTTTTTCTCTTATTCCAAGATTATAGCGGCACGGCAGCGATGCGGTAAATGCATAACCGTTTCTGAAATGGAAATGGCGAGCGGCGAGAGAAAACAAGGGGATACGGAGTACACGAATCCCGCTGTACGCGCACGGCAAGTTTTATCCGCCGACGACGAAACAACGCGCATCACCATCATCATGATCGAAAGTTTTAATCACAGCGGTTGGTCGTTGGTGTATTTTTTTTTCGTTTCCCCACTTTTTTTTTTTTTCATATTCATCGCCACTGCACTAATACCGGAGCGAGCCCCGAAACCCGGCTGATCCGTTCAAACGACTCCGGCCGAACTATCCCGCTTCTTATGACACGATGGCGAATGATGATCCAAACTTTCCGGAAGCTGGCCGCCAAGGTAAATACACCACCGGCGCTCGCTTCCGCCCCAAATTTGATCAAACGCGAATCAGCTCGCGCCGAGCGACGACGGCCCCAAAAAACATAACAAAGACCCCCCCGTCGGAGCGATAGCCCAAGGCCACCACAGGGGGGGGGGCAGAACAAGAAAGGAGAGCCGCCGCAGCTGCACGCCGCTAAGCCCGAGTATACGTCCGGCAGCGAACCACCGACTGCCGCCGCCTCATTTCCATGCATAAATGCGCGCGGGGGTGCGGTGGGGTGTGTATATATGGATACCCGCAGCGGCGGAGGGATTCTCCGGAGATTGGCGGCCGGCCAGCCCGGCCTTTCCCGACCTTCCCGCGCGGTCAGCGATTCCGGCGTTGTCAAACTCCCCGCCGCGTATAAAATCCCCGTCCCGGGTGCTGAGTCGCTCGACCTTCGCGCACGCGTGCTCGGGATTTCGAGCCCCGCTGGTCGGCTGCTGGGGATTTCTTTTTTTTCCGCGGAGAGGACCGGGTCCGTGATTTCGATGGGGTACCACTCTTTTTTAGAGCCCTCGAGAGGAGAGAGAGAGAGCGACCGTTTGTCCGCTTTAAAAATCGAGGGGCGGAAAAACCAACAACACGAGTGCGCGCATACGCGGACACTGCGTTGGGAGTTGATAGAGACGCGCGCATCTATATATATATAATATAAGTATACGTATACCCATGACACGGGACAACACGCGCTCGACGTTCGGTTGAATTGATGGCTCTGTAAACGAACGTCGTGTCCGCCGCAAATCCAATTATAATCATCATCATCGTCGCCGCCGCCGCGGGATCTGACGAGACCATAAATTTGCATAACCATCATCATCATCATCGTGCACACCCCCGATCCCCGGCTCTATAACTGTATATAATATGGTACACATGCCTAGAAGTGTCGTCAAAATATTTCGTACTCTATAAATCTCCCGCTCGCGACGGGGCCCAAATCAAATATCACAAACGGCCCGTGATTAATTTTATCGCCCGAGCCGCGTCATCGGTGTAATAGAGTCTGTGTATACCAGCTGCACACCTACTACTAATATACCATCCATTACGAGCTTCGCGATTTCTTTCGTGCTCGTCCTTTTTGGGGATTTTTTCCTTCTTTTTTTTTTCTTCTCCTTCGCTCGCGCCGTTATCCCGCGCGCAGCAGGGGGCCGAACAGTATAAAAGCGACGAGAGAGAGAGAGCAACACTGCGTGTCCCGTACAAATACGTTATTACCATCACGAGAAACGGGAGGGAGGAGACCGTGTCTTCGGAGACACTAAACTAAAAAATAAAGTATAACGGGGAGGGGGGGGGGGGGCAGAAATTTCTTCCCACCGTCGCGCGTAATGAAAACAGGCGCGCTGTATGCATGTATATGTATAATGCCTATTACCTACATCGCGAACGTGCAGCCAGCGCGAGAGAGCGCGGGACCGCTCGTAAAACTCGGAGTTACGGCCGCGGCGCGAAACGTGCCTCCTCCTCCTCCTCCTCTGTCTCACGCACCATGCGCGTTTATCCATCCTCGTCATTTTTCCCCCTCCGAACCACCCCCCCCGATGTATGTATCCATATAATACACGACAGCAGACGGCAGCGGTGCAAACATAATTGCGCGGATCAATCCGGCCACGCGCGCGCGAGCACTGGATCTCCTATTATACACTCGAGCGACGCGCGCGCGTGCACATAGTCGCAGGAGGAGCCCGTCGTTTACAGGCGCGTTACAACTTTTTCGCCGCCGCTCTGCGGGAAGAGGTGGGTCGGGGTGCGCGTATGATACACGCGGAGGAGCCGCAGCGGGTGGGCGCATCGCGTGCCGCGGTCGTATACGTATACGCGCGGGAGGTCCCGTGCTGCTGCTGCTGCTGCTGCTTCTATACCGTGCACCGATACGAGATCCAAGCGTATGCGAGCGATAAGTCATACGCGCCGCGCAGGGGAGAGAGAGAGAGATCCCGCTCGCCGATTAGCTCTCTCTCTCTCGCGTTGATTTTTGCAAACGCGTATCACAGTGCGCGAGTGTACAACGCGCGGGCGGCGGGAAAAAGGTTTCGGGGCAATCGGATACTCCGGGGTTCCGACGGCCGGATTTATTAGCTCCGCAATGAAGCCGTGATCGATTGTGCACACACGAGCGGATACTAGAGGGAGAGAGAGAGAGAGAGCTGGGCCGCACCGGGGGATTCCTGCGGCTGTAAATTCAGCTCTTGGGCCTGCGGTATAACGCCGTGCATATTTATATCGGGCGAGTGGATGATTCTTTTTTTGGACGCTCGATAGAGATCATTAGTTTTCCATGCAGTGTGCTTTATATGCACAATGCGAGAGTTGGTTTTCGTAATTACGTGGCGATTTATCGCGATCGCGTCGTCTCGTGGGGGAGGATCGGGCATCAGGGGTATAATGGATGAGAATCGCTGGGCCCTCGAGAAAAATGATTCATCGACGCTCGGCCGCGGATCGGTCCGAGTCGGGAGAATTTTTTTCATAGGTCCTTTATTAAATTTTAGCCCGTCCGTGGTCGTAATTTTTATTCGAGAGCGTGTATGGAAATTTTTTCTAAATACCGACGAGAGGTCCTTTGTGCCGTCGCACGGGGCTCGAATTTATGAGAAAAACTGGAATGCCGTTTATTGGTTGGCTACTCCCATGGTCGATAAATTTGAATACGCGGGGAGGAACATGCGCGTTCTGATTTATTATTTTTCCTCCGAAAATCTCATTTGGATACCGAAAGGAGCTACGAGTTTTTTTGGCCCTGGTTTGTATGGTCACGGAGAAAATCGTGGATATCGGATATCCGAAAAAAATCGATGCGAAATACAAACGAGGAGCAAGTGGAAACATTTTTCGTATCAGTCAATCGTAGCAAAAATCGTGTGAAAACGTTTCGACACAAACAATCGCATTCAATTTTATATTCCATTATTAATTTCAAAATAAGACCGAAAATCCATAAAACCTCCTTGATTAAAAAAAAAAAACGAAGAAAATCCTACAACGATGAATAAAACACCGATTTCCTCTGTAACAAGCACGACGCCTCGCATTTCCATCCTCGTACCAAAACAAAAATCCGCGTCCTTCAAACCCTTTCCCCCCGCACTAAATTATCATCAACGCCCCGCTCGAGACCTCCTCCACGGCCATTATGTAAACGCTCGTACATAGACACACAATGCAAGCACTGCATCACCACTCCTGCATCCCCGCATCCGCGGGTTGTATTTTTAAAAAGGCGATGATAAAAGTAACGAGTAAGTATAATACCGCGGCCCACGCGGCGTATTTAAAATAAATGAGCACCGCCGCGGAACATGCGCGCGAACAACGTCATAAAAGCCCGAGAGCGCCGGCTTCGTCGTCGTCGTCGTACACATAACTGCAGCGATGACCTACTGGCTTCGTTATTTCGCGGGAGATGGGGCGGGCAGATAGGGCGCGCCTCTCAAGGCTCGCTCGCGGGAAATGCCCTTTACGCGCGGGCAGGCATGACTCGTATATACATTTGTATGGTACACGGCCTCCGGCGTGACGGAGGGACGGACAATTCGGATCCTCGCCCGCGATGTGCACGGTATACTTGGGTATTTCACGCGAGAGAAAGGGGATCCATATGTGAGGCGTCACGAAACGCACGCTCCATCGGATCCATAGGAAATACATTTCTCGGTTCAAAAATAGGTGTACTCGGACGATGTATTACTACCATCCGCTGTATGAATCATCACTATACCACACGAGGCAAACCACGCGAAAGAGCGCGATCCGCGTCTCGCCCACTCGTTATCTTCCCCATCGTCCGTCCGGCTCGCGACGAACGGATCGTGCTCGTTAAAAGTATAAAACATATCGCGCGCGCGCGCGTGCATATTATACACGCAGCGGCCGAGAGCATATTATGGTAAAGCCGACGCCAGCGCGGCGCGCGTCTCTCGCTAAAACCATAAGCGCTCTATTTATTGCGGGCGCAATCTGCAAATAATCAAGCGCCCCGTTGCGTAATATGCGCACACCGTTCGGCGCTCCGGTGGCATTATACTGTATAATGTGTGCGCGCGCGATGGTACTTGCATGTGTACGTGTATAGTATATACAATGCGCGCGGAGGGATCGAGGAGAGAAGGAATCGCCCGCTGAGAGCATTACACGACTGTTGAGTCACTGTTATTGCCGGGCGGTATAAACCCGCCACGGATATTTATATTCACGCACACATCACGAGAGAGAGAGAAGGGAGGTTCGACTTATTGGAATTTAAGTGTTTAAGTTCAGGGTCGTGCGTATAATATATATATATATATATATATATATATATATATGTATGCCAGCACAGAGAGATGCATCATCTTCCTCTGCCCCGCGTACGTTATGCGTTATATCCGCGAGTCGCGGAAACGCGCGCGCCCACGCTCCCTCCCCGTACACACAAACGCGTGTGCACGTCAGCGAGTAAGTACATACCGCAGCTCGGGCTCTTATCTCAGCGGAGCAGCTGCGAGTCTTTGGTGAAAGATCTCTTCGCGCCCCTGTACGGAGGCCGCTGACGATGTGTTGTGCATATACGTATATATAATGTGCGGTATAATACGGTATCTATAGGTGTACCATGTGTACAATGCGTTTCTATTTATCCGCGATCGGTTACGCTGATCCCCCGTTGCGCGGCCGCGGCGGCTTGTCGTGCCACACGTGTAGCTGTGTTATTCTTGATGGTCTCTCGTTCGTTCGGGACTCGAATGCGCGATAATCCGTCCCTATATAGCTTGTGTAATAATAATAGAGCGAGCGTCTGTCGTTGTTTTTTTTTCCTTCTCATTTTTAGATGTAACGTGCTGTCGCGCGACTTTTTAATCATCCGTAGAGCACGAATTCGCTGTGTGTGTATTCCTGCGTGCATACAAGGTTAGTTCTTTGATTCAATTTCCCTTCGCGCGGACGGAGATATCCACCTATTTTCGCGCCAACGGGGATCGATAGCGAAATTATTCGCGTCGGAAGAACATCACGGCCTCGAGGTATATTTTTAGCTGAACGCGATGAATGGTAATCGGCCCGCGGTGGATCGCATTTTTTGCAAATCTCGACGTCTATTTTGCTGCTACTGCACTTTGAAAAGGAATATCGGTGGGCTGCAACTCGAGAGCACGAGAAACACGGGTACATTCGACAGTCGCGCGGACAGAGGGGCTCAAAAGTGAAGGAGGAAAAAGCACGAGACCGGAGGCGAAAAGTCATCAGCGAGCGCGGGTCTGGATCGACTCACCTGGAGACGATAAAAATGAACGAAAAAAAAAGGCACATTCGCACACGCACGGGGAGAGAAAGAGAGCGCGCTCGGCGAGGAGGAGCATATGGGAGAAACGAAGAGGAGAGCGACGCGCGAGTGGGAGTCGCGGCGGCGGCGTTCGTCGGAGCCTTTTACAAAGCCGGGTGCCGCCCCGCGCGATATTGCGCCACCACCGCCACTTCGTATTATACAATATGTACTCGCGCGTGCGGCCCAATTATTCCGAGAGTCGGCGGCGGTGGCGAGTCTCGAGCTTCGCAATAACATTTAGCGATGATTAATAACGAAACGAGCGTAACCGTATTACAGGCCGATTAGCGAGTGCGTCGAGGGTCTCGCAGGAATCGCCCGGCCGCGTGCGGATGATTGAGATTCCTGCGGCCGGAAAAGCCGGACCATTGGCACGTTGGCGCTGTGCAGTGTCTCGCTCGGTTGCACCACAGCGGGCATCCCGGCGGGTCAACTACTGCTTTTCGGTGCGCGCCTGCGTGGTAATAATAGTAATAATACAGCCGGCCGCGAGCCTTTCGACAACGTCGCCCGCCAGTTTTGGATCACGCAAGACGCACGGGCATTATTGTATCCACGGTGTTTTTGATCAAACAACTCGTCACGGGAACGGAGAAAAACCGACGACCCCGCTGTACCCCCGAATTACACGTCGCGTACATTTCTCCCCTTCTCGCAGCACCGCTGCACGCGACGTCGCGCTCGCGAAATCGTGCAAATTTTTCAGAGCACCCGTGGAGTGCCACGGGGGACGTTAACAAAGTTGTGTCACACGCACGCAAATCCGGAGCATGAATTTTTTTTTTTCTTGTTCCCGCAGCAGGAGCCAAGAAAAAGGCGCGCGCTCGCGTACGGTTCGACAAAGCAGCGGCGGAGAAAATAAAAACGCACGCGGGAAAGGGCTCGCAATTAGCGGAGTGGCGCTTATTAATTATTCCACCGCCCCCCCCCCCTTCCCCCGCAGCTACCCAAGAACGGCGGTGGCGGTGGCGTTTAACGAGCAACAACGACGCTCTTCCGGGGCCGCACGAGCGCCCTCCGGGTAATTACATCTGTTTTAATTACCTCGGCTTGTCGCGGTCCCCGGTTGCGCGAGCCGCGACACTTGTGTCCTACGTACATTATTACGCTCCCGCTGCACGAGCGGGGGCAGTTTCTTTGGCGGGAATAGCGGTAATCGGGACGGGGAATTCCGGAGCCGCGGTGGCCCGACCGATGAGCGATTGCGCGTAATCCCCCGAGGACGGGAGCCACTTGTCGGTTGATCACTCGCCCTTCTGCGCCCTGTACCGCGGCAGGGGACTGTGCCGTTAGTTAGCTCCTCTCCAGCGCCGGTGCATTATACACAGTAGCGCGGGGGATATAGGGGCTGAAAGGGATGTAGAACGGACCGACCGCGTTTCTGAGTACCTAATCTTGATACTCGAGCGGTGGTCGCCGTTATAGTCGGATAGCGCTGTTTGAGCAAACTCGTTGTTCGCGGTTTATGGTACTATAGATTTTCGAGACGCGGATACGCGGGCACAGGAGCTTTCAATTATTCTAATTATCGGACGGAGAAAGAAAATGCACAAAACGACGCAGCGTAAGAATGAAGGGAAATTAAATCGCGCATCGGAGCACCGCGCGCAACGCGATTCGAAGGCAAACGAGATCGGGTTCTCGTGATTACCGGCCGCGCTTTGTAAGTATACCCGCATATATATATATATATGTATATACATGCGAGCGCGAAAAAATTTACACTACTCGTGTATTACAATATACAGATATACATCTGCGTATAATTACGTATCTATTTATATAAGTATACTTGTACATGATTACAGGTTTACGAGAATAAAAATAATCGAAATCACGGTGATTATCATATTATGGATTTAATGAGACGATTATTTTTTTGATTCGCTAATAATTGCGGCCTATACACCTCGATCGCGGGATTATTATTTCGACACGAAGCGCTCCGCGCGTGCTGGGAAAAGCATCGATCATGGACGTGAATGCAAGATTGATCGCTGTACCCGACGTGGAAAACCAAAATATATCGAGCAAAGTCTTTGTGAGATATCCATGAGTATTCCACGAGAGCCGACGAGAGCACTCCGTAACACGGTACAACTCCGACCGTTCTGAAATGGAAAAACGGGTCGCACAGCATCCGAACGGAAATCGCATTATCCGCGCTGATCGAGACACTGCGCGAGAGGCGCGAGCGAATCGAATTATACAAGCTCGATCGAGTTGGCGCACGGGCACGGAAATAACTCGACGATTTCCGGGCCAACTGCGCCATCATGAAGAGATGACGGCCGTGTGAATTTATAGGACCTCTCTTTGGGTAAGTACGCGTATACACCACCACGGCGGCAGCTGCTGAGATTTTGACCTGGGTTCATCGTAGAAGTAAAGAAAGTGGAACAACCGCGGGGCCAGAGTTTCTTCGACTGTTCGGGTGACGCGTAATTTTACCGCTCCTCGTTGGGGAACTTTCCCGGGGATTTTTAAAACTTTCGCCCCCCCCCCCCCCCGCCGACTTTCGCCCGATACCCGAAATTCCCGCAATCAACCATTGTCGCCGCGACATCCCGCGCGGCTTAAAACCCTTCAAACTTACTTTTTTCGACTCCACGATACGCGACGACGAAAAAACCCTCGCGTTTCCCCGGCAGATTCCCATGTTTGTTCAGGCGCTTCCCCCCCTCCCCCCCCCGGCTCTTCCGGAATCGCCTGTAACAACTGTGCCGCGCTTGCGGAGCTGAATTCGCGCGAGCGCCCCTCCAGCAGCATCAACTTTCTTTTCCCCGCGGGCGGCGGCCCGTATTTACGTATGATAATTTATTTTAATTGGAAAAACCCTCGAGCGCCAAATCCAACAGCCGATCGGGCGCAAACACTCGCGAAATCCCGCCGACCGGGGAACTACCCTCGCGCGCTGGCAAATGATATCGAGCGCCGCGACTCGCCTCTTTGAATCGCCGAGCTTCGCACATTTTTATCGGCCGCCGCCGCGGTGGTGGTGGGTAAGTACACACAAACTCGGGCCGATCGCAAACACGCCGTGTGTTTTTTCGCTGAATCGGAGGCTGCTTCGGCGCAATTGATTTTTTTCATTCGTTCGGTACCACCGCGGGGCGCTGTTTATCAATTATTCTTCGCGGAGCGTACAGGGCTACTGGGAAGCGTTTTCTCCTTCGTGGCACCGTTATTCTCGTCGGGGGCAATTGTGTCGATTAAACTACGTTTGGTTGAATTTTACAGCATATTGAAAGGTGGATTGAGCGATTTCGGTTCGTTATTCAATACATACCGCATCAAATGACCGATAACGATCGGTGGGATGGATCCATTTATCCCTCAAACCCACTAAATAATCCACTTCTCAGTTTTATCCGACAATTCGATCCTGCATCACCACTCGAATTGCACAACACTATTATTCGATTCGATTCAAGATAAATTCAAATTTCCGACCGATCGATACTTCGCACTGGAAAATGTAGACTGGAATAAATTCGTCGTGCGTTAAGTTGCATCAATATAACATTGCCGTGTCTCTGTTTTTCCCCCAAAAGTGAATGAATAATCGCACGTAATTTCATCCTGCCGCGAACGCTCGCGTTCGACGAGCGTACAGATAAATATCTGCATAGCCGTTTTCAGCCCGCTCGAATTAATTTTACATGAATATTAATAATAGGTATGTATCCGTCGACGATTAGCATATTACACGAAGAAGCATGTACGGATCGATTTATGCTAATGGGCGCTATTATATAAAATTTGATTTTCACAGCAGACCGAGCATTACAATATCAAACGACGCTCGGTGTACAACGCGTTAGCAAAAGACGCGCAGAGTATATTAATGATCCGGGGCCGCGCGCGAACCGAGTGAATGCAACATTGTGTTGCATATACCACGGAACTTTTCGCAGAGCTGTATCATTCGAGCGGTTCGCGAAATTCATCAGAGCCGCGCGTCACACACGACTAATCGCTGAATAATTCGTCCTTGGCGGGAATAACGGAAAATCGATCGAGCTCTCCGCGAGCGAAGAGTATACTGTTCAGAGGGGCATGCATTATATATACGATGCACCAGCGGCGAACCAATGAAGACGAGCGTTGAGGAGAAACTTCTGCTCTGTCCGTGACATCTGGGCTAGCGTTGTATACGAGTGTAATATATGGTACACATTTTTTATCTTGCAGGCCGAGAGCCCCCGTTTTACCGAGTATCCATCGAGAGGAGAATCTAAACGGTATAACAGTATAATAAACGATAACGACGACGACGATGATAATGGCACAACAAATTCGCCGTGCACTGCATTACAGAGTGTGTAATTAGCCGTGATAAGGAGCTCGTGCAGTGCTCCCTGTTATCGCTCCAACTGCTGCCACGCTCTCGCGTACCGATCGCCTGACGCAACGCAGTTCGATGCCTATACCTATAGCGTGTGTGCCTCGAACGTGCGCTTTTCCTTAATGCAAAGTACGCGCGTACGGATGAAAAAAAGAAAAAAAGCGAGAAAAATGAAAAAAAGCTCAATGTCGAGATTGCGTTCATCGGCCCGATCGAGGTACAAATCGTAGCAGGCTGCATCGACTCGCGTATAGTTGTTATACGGCTACACTGTCAATCGGAAATGAAAATTATCGCGCGCCGTCCAATCGTATACTCTCGACTGTATATGTATGCTAATATCATCGTAATGTGTTGTCTCGCTGCTGCTGCTCTCGTAGATCATTTTGGCTGATACCCTATAATATATATACTCTGCTTTTTCACCGTTCGCATCTCAATGACGGGCGATCAGGATACATTAGCGTACATTACATCGAAAATGATCGTTGATTGCTCGCGATTTCCGGTGAAATAATCGTTGCCGCTCCCAAAGCGTGTTTTGCTCCGTTTTCATGAATAATTGGATCCATTAACGAATTCTCATGTATATAATAACGCTCTCGTGAAAGCGCCAAATGAATTATGGCCGTCTCTATAATAGAACTGCCTCTACACACGGAAGCGCGCGGTAGGGGGATTTTGCATAAAAACGCAATTTTCCGCGAGCCGGTTCCAAAGCCGAGATTTGAAAGCTTTTTTCTCGCGGCATGAAGTTTAAATGAGAGAGCGGTGGAATTGCGGGGAATCAATGTAGCGAGTGGGATTAATATGGGTTCGCGTGGACGCACATATACATTTTATTCTCCATGAATGTTAACGAGCTCGATGCAGCATACGGGTCTTTAAAATTAAATCTTTTGTGAAAGCTATTTTCCAATGTCTCTCGGTACAATTTTTTATGCAGATAGTAATTATTAGAGAACAGGACGAAACAGACGAGAAGCTCTATATATATATATATATATATATATATTTTTTTGCATACTATCACGGACAATTTGCTAATCTACCGTGTGTTTATTTGATAATGCACTCCTCGCCGTTTCCATTGTCTAGCTCATTTGAGATTCGTTTATTTGTGTGTACGGATAATGCGCTAAATGTACAGAGAGAAGCAACAAAAGTCCCAACTAACGAAGTGACATGTCACTAATTTTACGAAGAGAAACTATTTGCATGGAAAAGGTGAGATGAATAAACTAGGACTAAAATTTAAAAAAGTATAAACATGTATGCATGAGGTGTTTTTTAAAGTTTTCTTTTTTTTTACGCAAGAAAACTATGTAAAAATGAACTGTAGTATGTATATACCTTAACCCTATCATTGAGCTCTAAAATAATGAGCCCATGTGCAACAGTGAGACTACAAAACATTCAGCCTAACATATACGTTGTGCTGTCAGTTATCGTGTACTACAAATTTGTTTGCTGTTGTCCTGCGTGTGAAGACACCTCGCCTTATACTATTATTATTTCAAATTCCAAAATAACGAGCTTCGACGATCGATCAAGAATAAAAGCCTTGGCAAAAAGATGATTGCTCGGTAATAAATACCGAAATCGAAGTACAATCTGTTAAATAAGCTCTCGTTTTGTGTTCTCGTCCGTACAAATATAGCATATCCAACAATGGCAAGCTGTCGCGAGCCGTCCAATTTATTAGGCCGCGTAAACGTCAAATCCGACGAGCCCCTGCTGCCCGTGCGTCAATTAGCCGCCGGCAGCTGCTACCAAGAGAGAGAGAGAGAGAGAACAAAAAAACCCGGCGTCCATCAAAATTCCATGCACCGAAAATAACAACGTTTGATCTACGGGTAGAGGCGCTAGGAGGGAGAAAGCGATACTGCAGTTCGGCCGTGGCTGATGTACGCGCGTGGGACGAGCCGCGAAAAAAGCGCGCTCCAGTTTTTCCTCCTCTTTATTTCATTCCTCCTCCGTTTCGAGGGCAGCGGTAAAAATAAAAGTCTTTCATCGGCGCGACGAAGGGGAGGACAAAGCTCTCAGTCAAAGTCAATCGCCGAGATTTAGAATGCGATACCCGAGTGTGTTGCTCACGCATACAACCGTTCGCGTGCCACGCGAGTTGCGTAAGCTGCGCGTGTTTACCGATCGCGTCGCCTGGAACTTTTTATTCGTGAACAGCCAGCTGACTCATCTCCGCTGCTCCATTTTTCAGGAGACTCTTATATATATATATATGTATAGAAGGGGTCGATCGGAAATAGTATACGCGCAACGACGCGGACAGAGTCGACAGGTTGTTTTCTCTATTTCGGGATAAGTATTCGCGTGCGTACAGGCATGCGCGACTGCCCCCGTTTTATTCGCGGCGGGCGAGACTATTTTCGGCTGATTAGTGCCTGCTTATAGGCCGAGGCGCGATCAATGGCCGACGATGTTGTAAATCTTCTCGGTACAAATTACACGCATATACCTCCTCGGCTGCTGCGGGGGTATTATTCACCGTCCGTTCGAATTAATCGCGAGTCATAAAGGTACAAGGTAAGTACACACGAGGACGCGTGGCTATATGTGAAATTGGATTGAAAAATACCCCCGCCGCGGAATCATTATTAAGTCGACCGTAAGGGTGATAATAATGCTCGTCGACGGCGGTGAAAATTGACCCTACGACGGCGTAATCGCGGATAACGGCCGGTATAATTAACTGATTACGCGGGGCGATGTGAAATAATAGAGCGCAGGGGCCTCTTAAAAATGCAGAGCGCGCGGGGCTGCAAAAAAAAAAAGGAGGCACACACTAGCTCCCGCCTTACGATCTCCTCGAGCGAGTATACCAGGGGGGGGGTTGATCAACTCGATTTCTTATTTGCATAATTTCCCGCTCGCTCTCGATGGGCTCCCCCGTCGGAAAATTTCCGAGCTGCCTTCGCCGTCGCCGTGTGTTTGAACTTCCCCGGCGTATTGATTATGACTGCGCGCCGTCGTCGAGGGGCTCCCGGCTATTTTCCTCCCCTTCGAGCGCTAATCGCGCGCGCGCAATCTCCCGGCGCGGGGAACAATCTTTTTTTTTGCTTCCCGTATTAATCGGAGGAGGAGGAGGAAGGCCTTGCTTGGGGAAAATGCAGGGTAGTCGCGTACGCGCGTTCTACGACGAGTTCGGCGTAATGATGCAGTTTGCATGAAATTAGCCGGACGGTTCGGAGCGGTATGGTTTTCGCTAGAGCCGGGCTTGAATCAATTAATAGGCGGGCAGGTTTATGAGCTAGTCGTTATACGCGTCGTAAAGCATTGCTCCCGTTGGTGCAGCTCGTTTTCGGATTTTGTAGGTCACTCGGGCTTTCTCGTTCTGCCAAATTTTGCGTAACCGTTTACGCGGCACTGCGGGTAACCAGCCACGTTGGGATTCTTCATTTCAGCGATCACCGCGGTAATTTATTGATTTTATTTTCTTCGTCATTTGGGTGCGAGGGAATTCAAAGTGTAAACAATGAAGGCCATCCTCCGATCGCTACATTCGCACGCGTAAGTAGGGTGTATAAAGCAGGTATACGTTTACAGGCACACTTTAAAAAGAGTTGAAAAAGAACGGAACATTTATACGGGCGCATCGCTTTAAAGTGCACGAGCCGAAAGACGATTCGACCGACGCGAGCCTACGAGCGTATAACGATTTATGCATACAATATGACAGGTTCATGCGTATATTATAGAGTGCGCAAAAATATACATGTATTCATCCACGTTTGCACGCACGAGCAAACCTTGGACGCGTATACGCCCGTTGGGCCTATTTTTGTGCGGCCGAATACGGCCAAAGTTGTACATTCCCTTGAAATTGCTCTCTTCCTCCCTATATACCCGTATACCTGCACAGAGTTCGGACGTTCACTGTCTATGTGTATACGTACACCGCAGCGAGCGATGGACCCTTAACGGGATCGACTGCGGGACTATCGAAAATACCGAGGTCTGTACTCCCGGATCGTGCGGGCACCGCACCAACCACCTCGGGCTCGTTATTAATTTTTATTGAAACACCGACGGCACGGCGCGCCCGGCTATTCCGGGCGGATATCGTGCACCGGGGTAATTTATATCCGGGCGCCGAGAATAGCGCGCGTCAAAAGCAACGACGCGCTGCCGATATTCTATTTCCGCTCGGCGAGCGCGCGAAAATATATGTATACATGGGGAGCGAGATTTTGTAATATCGACCGCTTCGCGAGGTCGTACGCACGAGTCGCGGGATTATTGGTTTTTTTTTCCTTCGGACTCGTCGCGCGACAGCAGTGTCCGCCTGCGCGTGTGTGTGTGTGCCTCCCAACAGGTAAATGAACGATTGTCAACGACGACGCCAGTGTATACGCTATCGGGGCGAATATCGCGTTTCCGCGGGCTGACGTGCGTATTGTATATAATATATAGGGTACGAGGCACGCGAAATCCAATCGATCGAAAGTAATGGGGAAAAGGAGAGAGCCGGGAAAAATCCAGTCGATTCGGATAATATATTTTCAGCCTACGCTGCGTAGTCTTGTTTTTCTTGTTGTTGTTGTTGTTGTTGTTGTTCACTTTTATCCCTCTGTTTTTCTTGTTCGCCCTATATTTATCGCACGCCGTACGCGCTCTGCTCGAGTTCCCTCTCGTTGACTTGTTGGTTTAATTAAACGACTTCTCGACGCGTGTACGCCTCGCGTGAGGGTAATGGCTTTCTTTCTCTTTCAACTTTTTCCCCCTTTTTTCCTCGTTTTTTTCACGCGTGTACACACACACACACACGTACGTCGTCGCAGATAACCCTCTCGACATGTTCGTGCCGAAACACCCACTCGAACAAAAAAGCATCGTTGGCCTCTCGGCCCCCCCCCCCCCTCCTTTTTTTTCGCGAGATCGCATGAAATTTTAATTGCACGTCAGCATGGAGAGGCGATGGCGTGTACTGGGGGCTCTGTTGCGCAATTCCATCGGGATTTCGGGCACGAAGTGGTTACAAAATAGTGCAGCATGCACACACAAATAAATACCACGGGGAACGATTGAAAACAAAAAACAAAACAATATTTCGCTCCGAATTTCGCTCCAAAAAAAGAATCCGGAACATTTTTCAACGTTCCTCCGAACAATTACCCTTTGTGGGGTTCTTGAATTCGAAATGTTTGAAAAAACTTACGCACCCGCGATGAAGGACACAGCAAGAGTAATGACTTTGGTCACTCACCTGGAAAACAAAGAAAACAAAACAATCGTTAGTACGGTACATTTCTACGCGTCGATGCAAGTTTTAATACATATATAATATTTCAAGAAAGAATTGCACAAGATGGTTCTTTTTGTCTTATCGAAGCAAAGTAAATTGAAAAAAAGGGGGGGAAGGAATAAAAAGGAAGATTGACTAGTCACCGCAGGTTTTAACGACGTCAAGACGGACGCGGCCGCAACTACCGACGGGGGGGAAAAAACGCCGAAAACCACAGAAGGCAAAAGTGCAGGTGACGGGCAACGGCGGTATAAATAATATACCGTAGTGCAGTAGGTACGTGCTGTGTACGTACGCCTCGATACATTGCCGCGTAACGCGTGTCGATGCACGTCAGCCGAGGTAGTGCAGCACTCATGATTTACGGATGACGCGTATACGCGTACGGCAGCCGTACGCGTGACAGCTCGTGTTTGATATATATATATATATATATATATATATATATATATATATATATATATGGACTACCCGCGAGGCTAATTCATTGCCCCCCACCAACTCTCGGGGGACGCTCGCGCGCCCCGTTCTCCCGACAGTGCAACAGCAAAACCCATATCTGACCAATACGCCGAATGGATTCACACTGTGGTCGGCGCGTCGGGGGGTAGTGTAGGCTTTCCTCTCGCCCGGTATGTAGATGCATTAGAGTCACCTCTGGTACACCGCAGCCTGTATATATATATGTGCATAGCCTGCGCTTGGTGCGCTCGACGAAAAAAAAACCCTGACATCATTTTCCATACGGCCTACGGTATACGGTACATTATGATGAAAACATCAATTTTCAAGTCAATATCGGAGAAGCGCGGGCTTCATCTCCGAATGCTTTTTAAAACTTTTTTTGTTCCAAATAGAGGATTTGTTTTCCCCCTATAATACTAGTATGGTAAGAATGGCGAGTGGAGTTTTGTTAAAAGCTCGACCATCGAACGGGCCAATTAGCATAAGCATAACGATATTATAATGCGTATACGTATAATAATAGTCATCGGCCAGTGTAGCATATACGTGCACTGTATTTAAATGCAAATTCGAACACAATCACTTTGCGTATACACGGGGGGGGGGGGGGGGCCAGTATACCGGCCCCTACCCCCACCTCTAGGTCTACCTGTACAACCGGCAAACTCCACAAAACACACAAAATACCTGTATCTATAATGGCCGCGGCGTGGATGGAGCTTTTAGCCGGCAGAAGTGGCGGGATAGGGTGGAAGAGATTTCGGTTAATTATATTCCCCGGCTCCGGAAACGGGAATAACACCTCGAATAACACGCACCGATTAAACTCCCGAGCTAAAAGCACGTACGCGGACGCGTCGATGATTTTCCCATTGTTTTTCGAGCGCGAAAAAAAGAAAGCGCGAATCGACCGATCGAGGAGACGAAAGAGGCCAGGGGACTCAAAATTGAATCGGAACGATGTACAAAAAGAGAGAGAGAGAGTGGAGGGAGAGAAGAAAATTAAAACACCCGCCGATGGATTCCAGAGCGGCAATAGAATGCACGCCCGAGCGTTAAATTACTTTCAAGTGACTTGGCAGCGGAGTCACATATACGTATGCTTGTATGATGATGTACATACGCGCGCGCACGCTGCACGGGGCCGAACGAGCGAAGAACTGGAGCATCGGAGAGAGAGATGATATTACGGGCGCGTTCGATTGCTCGCGATTGTTCGCCCCGAGATGGATCGTGCGGGGGTCTCTCTCTCGACGCGTCAGCATCCGAGGAACGCGGCTGGCCGCTGCACCCAATACTCTCGACGAGGTTTGTAATGGTATGACAGAAGCCCATCGTCATATAAATTACAATAATATCGCGCGTCGGGCCAAAGTGGTCCGATTATACGCGACGTGTAGGATAATACATGGATATGATGTTATCCCTTTATCTCCGTCTAGTATATAGTAATTCGCATAGTAATTCGTATATTCGTATCGAGGGAGCGGCTAATAAACTATACATATTCCGGTGCTACGCTCGCGCTCTCACTCTCCGTGACGACTGACGCGCTTTTGCCATCACGAGCACCGGCTCGGTCGACAGCGATCTCTCGGAATACTGCCACCATACGAGGTACAGCGTTGACCCCACTCGGACGATACTATTTGGGTCATCCGTGGGCTATTCTGTCCACCGCGTGCGCAGAAGAAAGTTCGATCGGGCGGAGGGCAAACAAATGCGTGGAAAAACATAAGAGACGCCCTGAATCGTATTATCAATGGTGCCATTATCCGACCAATATCTCCCTGCCGCACACCTGCAGCCCTATGCAGTATCATATATATACAATATATAGGTAGGGCGTGGATACATTACAAGCCGGCTACGACCGAAGCTTAAATCACCGCGGCCGGACCCCTGCCCCCATAAATTTCTCCCCGCCTAATACGTAATAATAGCAGTGGTAAGCTTTGGACGGTATATATATATGCTGTACGGGCTCAGAGCTGCACTGCGCGAGATCAAAGATCGCGCGCGCGCCAGCGTTTGATCCGAGAAAACAGGAGCGAGCGAGCGGAGCTTTCACGATCGCCGAGTCATATTTGCATCATCATCATCATCGTTCGCCCTCCTTTGATACATCTATGTGCGTATATGAGAGCGTGACGCTAATTGCGCTCGGAAGCTGCGTCGCTTGCGCTGATAAAAGCTCGCGGACGGAGATGGTTCTTGTTTCGTCTGCCTTGGATCCGCAAGAGATGGTGCGAAACGGGTGTTATGTAACAGCGGGGGGGGGGGGGGGGGATTTTGGGAGTGGGGAGGGCGGCAGGGGGGGAATGACAGCGTGTTATTCCCGCGGGTGAAAGGTATCGTAATATTTTGAGGTATTAGTGAAGCAGTACTTCAAAATGAATGAAAGTATAGCACGCAAGAGCG
Organism: Copidosoma aretas; assembly: GCA_030522625.1. Classification (NCBI taxonomy): domain Eukaryota; kingdom Metazoa; phylum Arthropoda; class Insecta; order Hymenoptera; family Encyrtidae; genus Copidosoma; species Copidosoma aretas. The sequence continues at coordinate 22,072 of JAPYYV010002714.1, forward strand.
GCCTGGCGTGGCTTCACAGCTTACATATATAATTATATACTCAACGTTATGGAACAATTTTGTAATTCGTGCTCGACGGCCCAAAAAGCACCTTATCCGTACACGTTCTGCCGTTCGTGTACTACTTTCTCGTCGAGGAAGCTTTGGATTGTCAATCTCATGATTCCGTGAAAAATTGTAAAATCGATAAAGCTCGCTCTATGATGGTTCAGCACTTCAAAATCATGACAAGTATATTATATACGTACATCCCACTGTTTCTGCTCCTGCGTGAAACTAAGTACAAGAGCGCACGTGAGAATCGCATTAACATCAAGGACGCCCACCTCGCGGCTCCGGCTCGAAAAACAAAAGGCCGCAGAGGAGGGAGGGTTAAAAAAACAAGTCAGCCATCGGGAGGCAGGAAACGATACGACAAAAGGATTTCAGAGCCGACGGTGTTTATCGCTGTGTATAATATAGGTTGAGGTAAAAGTGTGCAGGTATAAAATGAAAGGAGAAGAAGAAGAAGAAGAAGAAGAAGGCGAGGAGGGAGGGAGGGAAGCAAAGGCTCCGAGAGGCGCTGCACGAGAGATCGCGTGATCCTCGATCCCGATATGATTCACTCGTTCGACACGCATATACACGCGCGTATCGAGAGAGATAAGCTTACCCGCGTGCGCGTGCGGTATATACCTATGTATACAATATGAATATACACACTCGTGTAAGTCAGCGCGTTTCAGGGCAGATTACGAGCTTAGTATTATACACACGCGCGTATGTACGGGCGACGGTGTTGCGTCGGACGCGAAAAGCTGCTGCTGCTGCTGCTGCTTCCCCCTCCGCCCAGTAACTCGCGAAATCCTCGCGCGAACGAGAGTTTAGTGTATTACGCATCGGAGGGGCCGCGCTCCCCGGCTTCGCACCTCGAGCCCGCGCCGTCCGCCTCCTCCTCCTCCTCCTCCTTCGCCCCTCGGGGCTCCGCAAATACGATCGAAACGCGAACTCGTGGCGCGCGTTGGAAAACTTATTTCAAAAGTTGAACATTGAATTCTTGACGTGATTTACTGTGCGATGTATCTGTTGCAGGTACGACGCGGTGCGACCTTTTACCGTCAAATGGCTGCAATATAGGCAAGCGTATGTATACGGGCGCAGCATCATGAAAGACAAGAACCAGGGCAAATCGTACACACGCGGCCCTTTGACCCCCGACGAGACGCAAGAAAAAAAAAAAAAAAAAAAGCGCGAAGATGGCCATTCACGCGCGCGCGATTGCGTCGATCCACGCATTCCGTTCGGACCGTCCGTCCCCCTGGCAGCAGCGGGATACCATGGTGTATACACGTATGGTACAACATAGTGCAAGCAGCCACCGTCGAGCTTTGCGAGGAAATGACCGGTTAATTCGGCTCTGCGGGCCGAACTGGCGCTGGACACGATAATGCTCCCTCGCCGCTGCGCCTCCGCTCTCCCCGCGTGAGAGCCATTGACTCTGACGTCGGGGCAAATTGCAGGGAGCCGGGGCGCGAAAGCTATCGCCGGGACAGGGGGGAGGAGGATTATGCATGTGCACCACTGCGGGCATATTACCGGGCGCATCCGTGTGTGGATAATTGTACCCCGTGTGTTATGTGCGGGGACGAAAAGTCCGCGAAATGAGCTTCGACGCGAGGCGCAATCGAGTGTACAAGAAGGCTGCGGACAACTTAAAAGTGGCTGATGATGAGGAGCGCGCGAAAAAGTTTAGGACACACACACACACACTTTAGCATCGCCTTGCATCATCTGCAGTCCTCTCTTCCGTCCGTGCAGCGTCTATAATACATGCACCAACCACCAAGCTAGTTTTCGCACAACAGAGATGTTATTGTGCGCCAAGAGAGAGTTTGATTGATATCGCGTGTACGTGAAACGACCGCCACCACCACCAGCACCACCTCGCTAATGAACGAATGAATGGCCGCACGCGCGCGACACGGACGGACTCGTGCGCTCGCTAAATGGATGAGCCGTTTGAGCTCTCTCTCTCTCTCTCTATTGCGAAGCTACAGCATATGTACCTCATGCATGAGAACCGGGTGCGGTGCACTGCAACAGCTACATATATACATATGGATGTATATAATACGCGTACACTGCAGTTGCACACTGGGCGAGCGTAATTAATGGCGCCCATCCCCCCCCAGCCCCCATATATCCCCCTGCCGCCTGTCAGTCGATTCTTTTCAACGGTTGTACACACCATTCACACCTCTATTCAGCCCCCACCCACATGCACATTATGTATACATGCATGCACACGTTGTTGTTGTTGTTGTTGTACGCCAGTCAGCCCATAGCCGCGGGACCATTAACCAGGGGCGGCAGCCTATGATTTTTTCAGGTATGGAGTCGACTTTCTTACCCCCCCCCCCCCGCCCCTAATCATAAAACAACAATCAATTGATGAGTAAGATATAATATGTATTAATAAATTGGATGACTAAATATTTGTATTAACAGTAATTGTACAGTTC
>JAPYYV010002715.1:0-20020 GCA_030522625.1 Copidosoma aretas
TTATTTATAATTGTTAATTAATCAAGACAAATTGTTAATATATTACGCAACTACAAATATCACGGTTGAACTTGTTATTAAATGCTACCTCAGATAAAAAAAATTAAAGTTAAAATCCGTTCATTACAAGCCGAGATTTTGTCAATTTTGAAGCGCGTGTTCGTTTTAAGATTGCTGGCTCACTTTTCAACACCACCTTCCAGCAATTTTTTTCGCGATAGGATCAACTAAATTGCGTTAATTAGTAAAGTACTGGACAAAACGAGGGCATTTGTTCTAAAATCAGTTGGATAGCTGCTATCGTTTATTGTTACACTTGAGTTGAATTTGACTGGCTATATCTTAGGAACGGATTAACAGATTCCAATTTTTTTTCTAGAAAGAAGCGTCTTGCCAAATACAATCATCCTACAAAAGTTCAATCCGAAAACACGAAAATTTGCGAAGATATTCAATTTGTTTATAAGCCAAAAAAAATCGCAAATTTAAAAAAGTTCTCTACGCTCTCCTAATTATCCGATTCTAATTTTTTAAAATGGATTTAAAAGGTAAAATGACCTAGTATACGTCAAAAAACCAGCGAGTTACATAATTTGTTTTTTAACCTTGAGCAATATTTTCAAAATTTCGATATTTTTCGGAGATAGCTAAATTGCAAAATTATTGCGCAAAAACAAAAATGGATACCGAGTTGGTTTTTGCGCCATTATTTTAACTTTAACTTAAAGTTTTTCTGACAGCAATTTCAAACGGATATAATGTTGTCTTCATTTTTTTTCAAGTATTCTAAATTGCACTTTAAAAAATTTTTTTTTTTTTAATTTCGGATTTTTTGCAATAAAATTTTTTTTTTTTCATTCTAAAATCTTCTTCCGATAGGAAATTTTCTACGAACAATTTCATTTTCAATCATTTTTCACGTAGACGCGATATTTTCCGAGATATTTGGCCTAAATGGCCAAAAAATAGGGGTCAAAACGACACATTTTTCACTATATTGTTTATACTGAGCGTAGCACAGCTTTTGGGGTGGGAGCGTGTATCGTGATTCTCGTTTTTACCAACGTTTGGGAGGTATTCCTGTACAAATTTGAGCTCCGACTCAAAATGGTAAATCAAGCCAGTTTCTGACAGATGCTTACTGGTCTATTGGTGTTTCATGATAATTTTTAGGTTAGGATTCGATTTTCCGGCTTTGTTAGTATTTTTCCTTGAATCTACATTAAATAACAAAAAAAATAAAAAAAAATGTATTTTTCTATCTGCTTTTGTTTTCGAGATATTAGGTTTTGCCCAGAAAAAACCAAATCCGCCCACTGTGTGGCGGCTCGGCCGCTCGCCCAAGCTGCCGAGCGCACTTTCCGAGAGCGGCCCTTCAAATTCGAATCGTCGGAAAATTTTGCGATATCTCCGCTTCTGTTGGTCCTAGACTCACCTTTTTTTTTTTATTTGGGGTAGCTCGTCGAAATATTAATAATGCCGATATGTTTTTTTGCGTCCAAGTTCCAGAACAATTTTTTTTTTTCAACTTAGTTTTTACATAAAATTTTTATGTATAATAAATAGAAAAATAAAACATATAAATGGGTGCCTGCATAGTTCATCTATTGCACATTTTACAGTTTACCTATAATTACACTATAATGATAATAGTTTCTAATTAGCAACTACTATTATTCACCGCTGCATATGATTCAGCAGTCCATCTAGTTATCTGTTAATTTTCAACAACAACGCCGTATTTTCGGTAAGCATCCTCATAAAGTAGTACTGTACGTCGAAAGCATTCGAACGTACATAATTTCTTGTGCTGTGTAGTGTGTACAACTACAATCGTGCGTGCGGCTAGGCCCGGATCGAGGTGTCCCGCCCTTCTTTTACTGCCAAAAACGGATAGTACGACAAATTGTTTCCGAGCATGTCAAGAAGGCACGCAATCGCTAAAAATCTTGACGGGACAAAATTTTGGCGATGCCAAGTTTGAAAGGAAAAAGCGAATTTTGCCTCTTCGGGTAGCAAGTAGTACAGTAAAAGTGAACGACGAGGCTGTAATTATTGATCTTACTTTGTTATTCCATAGAATCGCCTTGCAAATTAATTCCTAATTCGGCATGAAAGAAAATCTGAAGTATAAGTTGGCTCTGTATCCACTTTCAACGTTTGATGAAATTGGTATGCGCAAAACGCAAAAATCAGCCTTTATCGTTAATTTCATAAATCTGTATACCGATCCATCGTTTGAAAGGCCCTTATTTAATTCAGCAGATTTCGTGATTGATGGTGGACATTTACTTCATAGAGTTGTGTGGAATAAGATTTATAAGGTTGCCGACGTCTTGAAGCGCTATGTAGATTATGTGTTGCAAAAATTTTCAAAAAGCTCTATTGTTGTATTTGATGGTTATCCCGAGTCGGCAACTTCCGCTTGCACAAAAACTGCAGAACGTTTGCGGAGAGCAACGAGAGAGGCAGGCCGTGAAATAATTATTGACCGTTCGTTGGAAATGATCACCTAGCAAGATAAATTTTCATCGAACAACAAGAATAAAAAATTATTAATAAAATTGTTACGAGAAGAATTTAAATCAGCTAATATTAGAACCGAGCAGGCCGAAGAGGATGCGAATGTTCTGATCATCACGACAACCATTGAGATCGCGCGCAGTAATAAGACTACCATTATTATTGCCGAGGACACTAACTTGCTTGTACTGCTCACCCAACTTGCTTTTCCTTTAATGGTAGACAGAATTTTTATTTGATACCAAGCAAAAGTAAAAAATCAGAAAAAATATATAACATACACAGCTTTCAATTTCCTCTGCAACATTTAGTATGTTTTTTGCATGCTTTTTTGTGGGTCAGCTATGACGTTGGCAATGTTTGTTGAATAAACTATGCAAGAACCCATTCATATGTTTTTATTTTCGTATTTATTATACATAAAAATGTTATGTAAAAACTATGTTGAAAAAAAAAAATTGTTCTGGACCTTGCACGCAAAAAAACATATCGGCATTGTAAATATTTCGACGAGCTACATCAAAAAAAAAAAAAGGTGGGTCTAGGACCAACAGAAGCGGACATATCGCAAAATTTTCTGACGCTTCGGATTTGAAGGGCCACTCTCGAAAAGTGCGCTCGGCAGCTCGGGCGAGCGGCCGAGCCGCCCACGCCGCCGCGGCCGCAGGGGAAGTCCCGCTCACTAAGCAACTTTTCGCACCGCGAGAGAAAACGTTATGTTATACTTCATCGTAGCAACAATACAAAGAGCCATAAGCAGTTTCAAAATAAGTCCTCGGAAAATATAGCGCTTTGACCGTAATATGCTTTAATTTCACGTCTTAATGTTACTAAACAAAAACAAAATCACAGCGATTTTTCGAAAAAACAGTATCTCCGCTCCTATTGGTCGTATGGTAACTTTTTTTTTTTTTTAATTTGTAGAAAAATGCCAGCAATGCAATAAAAGTAAAAACATTGTTAAATTACAACAAACCGAAGATCTATTCAATATGCAACTAAGCTCAAAGGCGTTTTTATTGCTAAATGTTGGTTTAATATTGAAACATCGCGAATTTTATAATTTACTATTAAAATATACGGTTATATTAGTATGTACAATTAAGGACGGTAATGTACGATACCTCAAAAAATTTTTACAACCAATTGAAATTTGCAAGTTTTTTTAGTTGCGAATTCTATTGTTCGTAAACTATCTGGCGGATTCAGTTCAGTTTTGGTTTGCTACTTGTGCATAACGTAAACTATATTTCGATAGGTTTTTAATATCTTAATTGCATTTAAATAATAGTTATTCAAACAAAAACAAAATGCCGATTTTCGTGTTATTTTGCAATTTGCGATCGGACTATTGGTCGAAGACAAACTTTAGTTGTAGATAATTAAGTGGACCATAACTTATGTCTGAAACGTTTGTCTGTATGGTCCTTAGTTTTTCTTATATTTAATGGAAACTAGGAAAATGTCCGATTTCCGGCACTAAATTGTTAATAACTTAAAACCCGACCGTCCGAAACTCTTCCAAAATACTTATGTTACATAAAACACTATGAAGTAGCGATTAAAAATATAACAAAAGTGTAAGGATTTAGTTCCTGAAAAGGCCCTCTCAACGTCTAATTCGTCTACTCTGTGGTTGTAATAAGATTAAACCGATTTGCATTATTGCGAATATGTAGTCTATGTTTACTTACAGCCGTTTTGTTGCTTGTGAATGCGGATTCAATGTTGTTGTGAAATCTCCGCAGATTATTATTTTACCATTGCTGTTTTCTACTGGACCTGTAGGCGTTGCCCACTCGCTCGACTTTACTTTTTCCAAATCATCAAATTTCACTAAACTATCGATTTCTTGCTCGACCTTCGGTCTTAACGCTTATGGCATATGCCTTGCTTCAACTGCTACCGATTTCACATTTGGTTTAATGTGTATTTTGATTTTGCACCTATTGTAAACTCCCGGTGTATCACCAAATAACGTCTCAAATTCTCCAGCTCGCATGTTATAAATTCGGTGTTTATTTTTAGCTATGATGTCTGATCATAGGAGACGCACTGAAAAAAAAACAGGCATCGTTAACTCGGCTGATCGCCGTCCTGGCTTGACTGACCCAAACAGCCCCTATCAAGCTACCCTCACCTGTGAGCTAAGCGTACTCTACTGGGCTGTCCCAGCAAACATGACAGTCACACACCAAAGCAACTACGTTTTCCTGGCACTGACAAGCAGGGTCTGCTTGGCTCGCAAGTAAAGATAGCTTGATAGGGGCTGTTTAGGTGCCTAACCCTGACTGCTCTTTTTTCAGTGCGCTCCAATGGCCCAAGCCCAAAAATTAAGAGCCACTGCCTTCCAATCAGTAACACCTTGTCGCCCTTTAGATCCAAACAGCTTAAAACTTCTGTTTTATTATTAAAGAGGTTCGTTAGTACCATTCAGTGAGGCAAGGAATGGGGAGTCTCCCCGGCCCGCGCAGCTTGGCCCCCTTTATCGTACGAATTTAATATTTTGCTTACATTTAGCGTTGACATTGTTTAAAATGCTCTATAACATGACTTTAAATTTTACTTACTGAATCTTGAAACAATAATTTATTCTTAGGTATGGATTTTTTTAATATCTTTGCATTTTCTAAAAACATTTGTCCATGTAAACGACAAATCGAGGTTGCGTTCCATAAGAGCCTATGTTATCACACTCACTTTCATCCGTACCATTATTTTAAAATGACCTATAACAAAAATTAAAAAAATTCATATAAGTTGTACGTATTCCAGACCATCAAGAAATTATATATTACTGTGATCTCTGTATTTTATTGTTAATCCCGAACCTCCTTAAAAGTAACCATCAAATTTTTGAGTTGACCTCGCGGTTCCATGGCTTTGTTTTCGTACAATATTAAGTTTTTTTGTTGACTTATTAATTTTTAATTTACTTAAACTTTGTCAAACAAAACCTTCAGACGCCACGCTAAAATAGGGGCCCAAATCAAGTTTCATCGCTACGATTTTAACATCAAAATATATTAATTCCGCTAAAATCGTATTACAATCGTTTATTTTTACCTTTAGAAAGATGGTGTGAAAATCAATGAAATCGGTGCTATATCATTAGATGCTACTGCTACTTCAGTTGCTAACATCGCTCTTGGATTCGCTGCTATTCTCCTCCGAAATTTATTTGATAAATGTTTCTTTTTAATGCATGCTTGTTCTGGATGTCCTTTTTGTGACGAAAGTCGCATTTTCTATTCCGGTATTTGCATTCCGTTGTCTCGTAACCTGTTTTTTCCCAGAAAATCATTTGAGTTCTGCGGGTTACTGCTTGTTCTTGTGATGTTAATGTTTTGTACAGGGTGTCTAGCGATCGCGAAATTGGAAAAAAGCGGGAAAAGAGCGAGATTTTTTCGTAAGCGGGAGAAGACAGGAAAAGAGCGATATTCTTTTTCCAAACCGGAAAATTTGTCGAGACTTGCAAGAATAAAAGAAATTATTCATAGAACATCTTATATAAATTAAAGTTTATTTACGGATAATTAGTACATATACAAAACATGATTTTCTGAATTAATTCCGCAGTGCACGACCTCTATCATATGTCATAACACGCGACACACTCCACTTGCAAATTTCAATTACGTAGGAGAGAAATTTTGGGCTGAGATAAAACAAGGATTCATGTTATAAGAGATTGATGCACTGTCAAATATTTATTAAAAATCGAAATACTTTAATATGGTATAAAACTTTTTTGAATACTCTAAGCATACAAAACCAAAATCTCCAATCACTGAAATATTTATCTTCGTAGTCTTGACATATAGGTGATTTTTTAATAAAATTTTTATATTTCAGAAACAAAAATAATATCAATATAAGTGTATCAAGATATTTCCGTATGAAAACAAGAGCTTTTTTACACTCTAATACAAAATTAATTAAAAGTCAAACGCAAATTTTTTTACCAAGACTCGTCCACAATTAAAAATTTACTGTATCTGATTTTACCGAGATATGTAAATTTACATATCTTATCTTATATTATTATTATCTTATCTTAAAATATTATTTGATTTCTATCTACAGAAGTGACATGATTTAATTGAACAGCACGGTCTTCACTCATTGGTGGAAAATCGCTTGTTCCAAGCTCCCTGATTGGCTGATTGGTTGGGTGGCGTAAGAGCCCACCTCTAGTAGATTAAGAGGTGACCGCCAATTTTCTGGGCCTTAACTGTACGGCTGTGAATGTTAGGGTAGGTGTATTTTAACAAGAGAAACCAAGAACTATTAAAATGTTTAGGTCAAAGCCTCTGATTTTTACTGTAAAATTTATTTCACTAATTGTTTACAGACACATACCGCTAGACTGTACTGTAAGACCTATGATGCACTGAACACAGCAACCGTTGATAAAGTAGGATATTCGGTGATATACACAAACTTGTATAGATTCTACTTTATCAACGGTTGCTCGTTTTAATACTTCATACATCCACCTGTACAGTCTAGCGGTAAGTGTTTCTACATAGCCGTAAAATATATTTTACTTTAAAAATCAGAGGATTCGACCCCAAAAATATCGTAGTTTTTGGTTTCTCTTGTTAAAATATACCTAGTCAAACATACACAACCGTAACGATTATGGTCTGAAAAACTTACGGTCTCGTCTTCATCTATGGTATTTATTACACCATGGAATATCTATACATGAAAACTGCCGTGTGGAAGAAAGAGGAGAGAGAGAGTGAGCAAAGTGTCGACAGGCACCGTGCGGGAAGAAAAAAGAGAGTCATCATAGTGTTCGAGCGAGAGAGGTGGCCTTGTCGCACTCCGCTATTTTTTTATTATTATTGAAAGCGGGCTCTGGATGAATGTGCAATAGTGTCCCGTACACAATTTTTATTTATGTTTTAAATTATATACACCTGCTTGTTTGAAATAGAGAGGGTGCTAAGTATTAAACTGGTAAGGCCTAGCGGTATCGATTCACTGTAGACAATAGAGATGAAATTGTGTTTTTGAGAGTGAAATCCTGAATTTTTTCGCATAATTTTCCTGGTCCTTTTCTCCCAAGATTACTTTGAATCCGACGAGCTGCCCATGCCGAGAATCCTTTAGGGTGAAAGTTGCCAACGTAGTGGAGGTATTCCAAGCTGTGCAGAGTCGTCGTTGCCATCGTCGTCTACGGAAGTTTCTTTCAGGTAGTCGTGTATGTCTTCATTTCTTTAGTTGTTTCTTTTGTGCAACGATATCGGGAACTTGAGACCGAGAAATTGCATTGTCACAGATTTAGAGTTTTAAACTGTGTAAGATCAAATATTGCTCTCGCATAGCTGAACTTTCAAATGAGTTCGAGATTACACAACTAGGTACTGTATACAGTTCAATGCTGTGTTAAATGCTGTGCGGTATGTAAACACGACATCGAACAGTAGTAGCATGTACTAACGAGTGACGGAATTACATCGCTAACAGCCACAGTGCCCGGGCACACCGTGCCTGAAGTTTTTCAACGTGTAGGGTTCGTAGGTGTTCCGTGATAATAAACGAAAATGGCTGTTTTGGCCCTATTTTCTTTGTTCCTCGGAAAATTGATTTTAATTCTCGAACAATTGTATTCATAAATTTATACGTATTTCAATTGATTTCATTTAAATTTTTTACAGGGGGCAATGTCATAACAGCCAAAGAAACATCACTTATTGTAAAGATTATGAAAGGGGATTCCCTTGGGTCGGAGAGAGCAAGAATGGTAAACACTGGGCATTATGTAAATGTTGTTGTAATGATAACGATATTCGTGCAATAGGTAGATAAGCCCTTGTAATCCACAGCAATAGTAAAATGCATCAAAAAAGGCTGATCTTTGAACGCAGTTCCGCTAACGAAATTTATACCTCTAAAGACGGCATCTAGTAACATTTCTTCAGAACCTTCTAACTTAACAAGTAAGACGAATGAGTCGTTTGCGCTTTTTTTTAACGAGAATGAAAATAATTATTTATCATAAAATTTCAGTCGATGAGGTGGCAATGTTCGTAGACAAGATAAAAGAATGTTTTTCAGATTATTTATCCAAAATACTAGCGCCTAATGAACGAATCAAAAAATTATTGAAAATTTTGTCAGCAAAGATTCCCATACAAAAGCTGTAATTATAAAGTGTGTGAATCCAGTTATGAAACAGTTTAATTATGGTAATGCTGCTGATTATGTTTTATGTTTTCCTTTGGTGTTGCAAGATAGCGAAACTGCTGGTAGAGTGAACTAGTCAAAGGATAAGGTGAGATACACGATTGTACATGGTTTGCCACTTTATTTTCGAGATCAATTACGAGATACGTTAAAGGAATGCAAGCATATAGTCGCAGAATTCGATGAAAGCCTCAACAAAATATCAAAAGTACAGCAAATGGATGTTGTTGTTAGATACTGCGATAACTTGACAAATGTATCTCAGACTAGTTATTTATCTTCGATATTTCTGAACAGTACGAGGGCTATTGGCCTCGAGCGCAATTCCGAAACAGCGCCCCCAGTCGAGGGATTTGAGAACGATTGGTCATAATTAGAAAAGGACAGTACTATAAAAAGAAGAGGATGCTACTATGAACCATATATAAATGTAGATGCAACACCAAAACAAAACAAAAATATATGTGCATGATTCATAGTACTGTCTTCTATTCATGATCAATCGTTCTAAAATCCCTCGACTAGGGGCGCTGTTTTGGAGTTGCACTCGAGGCCAATACACTTAAAAAACGGTGTAATAAATCAGTCGGAGATGAAAACTTGAATAAAATTATTCAAGTATCTATGGATGGCCTAGCTGTGAACTTCAGTATGCCTAAGAACTTAAAGCTTGAGCTTTCCCAACAGCATACGCAACATACTATACTACTGGATATAGGTAGTTGTGGTCTGCATAATATACATGGATCATTAAGAGCAGGAATCGAGGTATTCTAATGGGGTATTGTTGAATTTTCACAGTCTTATACTTTTTATTCGAAAATAGTCCTTCTTGCCGCGGACATGACGCAGCGAAAACTTTGTCTACCTTATTCCCCCTAGCGTTTCATTCAACGAGGTGAGTGGAAAATCAACCAGTAGCATAAAGAGCAATCGATATACTCCCGCATTGAGATTAATGGGTAGTCGCAGTTCAAAATGAAGGAAAGAAAAATCCACTGAATGATGGTTACCAACTGTTTCAAGTAGTTTCAAATTTCGTTAAAGACAGACTAGCAGTAGCTAAACTTTCTTTTTTCATTGCGGTTACATCTTTAGTAGAATCATTCCCCATTGAATTTTAATTGGAAGCTCCCTTTATTCCTTTTTTTCTCGGAGATCTAACATATTTGATAACTAATATTATGAAGCGTGTTGTATGACCAGAAATTATAGAAAAATATTCTTCTGTGAGTAAAGTGGACATCAAAAATGATAATTTACTCCCTGCTAGCAAAATCAATTTGGGATTCTCAATAAGAGGTGCATTAAAATATTCAAGAACCCAGTCATCTGATCAGTCTGTTATAAAATTCCCAAATGATTATGATAATTGATGTATAAAAATGATTTGAAAGCGCTCACCCCTTTTATATATTTTAACCAGGTACATTACATGCTTGAATCCGACTCTGATTTCACAACAAACCAACGTTGCTTAGAAGCGGCTCGATCTTTGTTTTGTAACTTTGCAGGAAAACAATAAATCGATTTCTGGACCTGTGGCTGACAAAATGAAGCAAGAATATAATGACGTCTTACGACCCGTCACCGTTATGCAATTTATAAAAAAGTATCATTGTCATAAAAAACGTCTTGATACGTTTTGCATCGAACTACTGGAAGTGTCTAATGTATAATGCCAACATTTAAAATATTTTTTGGAAATAATCCTTATTTTGTCTCATGGGAATGCTGTGCTTGAGCGTGGGTTCTCCATTGATGAAGAAGCAGTTGCTGAAAATCAGGCTGAAAAAAGTCTGATCGTCATAGGCATTATTTATGATGCACTCATGAAAGCAGGTGGTACACAATCAATACCTATTACTAATAAAATAATGTTAGATGTTCGTATGGTGTACAGTAGACACAAAGAATATTTAAAGTAAAAAAAATGAAATCAAGAAAGAGTAAGGCAAGATAAGGAAAAGAAGAAAGTTGCCAAAGAGATAAAACAGAAACGAAAAACCAAAATTTTTGCAAGATTCTGCAACGATAGACAATCAAAAAGATGATTTGAGACAAGGCAAAAAAAATGTAATTATAGCTAAACTTCATGTAAGCATGCAATATGTATATGTAAGTCATAGTTTGTAAATATTTATTAATAAATAAAGAAATAAATTATTTATGAATATGTTGTGAAATGCAAATGCTTTTTTTCCAAAGTTATACCTATTGTAAATTTAATATCATAAAAATTGTGTCTATTTGTATCAAGATAATTGTGAAAAATCGCCAGGAAAAGCGGTAAAAAAGCAGAAATTTCATCACTATTCAGTACTAGACACCCTGTTTGTATATTTTCTTGATTGCGTGAATCGGTCTTGGTTGTATTTCTTGTGACCTAAGGCAAAGCTGTATTGTTTATAAATTTAACTTACTAGCGTTTGCGCCGCTCCAGCTGCATTTTGCCCCGCCTCTTCTCTTGCTGAAGCCTGTTTGAGCACTGTAGCGAACGTAATGTTTTATTTTTTAGTAGCTCGAATCTCGTTGACTTGTCTCAAATTCCACACACGAAGCCTTATAAAGCCTTCTCCCAATTGTTTTCAAAATTACTATCGATAGCTAACTGCCTTAACCTTGTGGCGAATTTGGCTACCGATTCGTTCGACTCTTGCTTATTTATTCTGTTGAATTAGCAGCGTTCCATCAGCTCGGATAGCTTCGGTTTCATTTGATTTAAGAAGAGTTTTACAAGTTCTTAGTATATTTTTTCTGCTGGCTTAGTAGGTGCAAATAACGCTTTAAAGAGTTTATATGTTATCCCATCGATGTGCGTTAGCCACACTGCTGTCTTCATTGTGCTTGCACGACTTTTTAGCGTAGAAATGCAGCTGTAAGCGTTGTTTAAACGCCTTCTAGTTGTTTGCTTCTTTCAAGAAAAGTTTCATTTATGACGTCATAGTGTCCTCTTTGCTGTCGCTCTCGTCGGTGTTTATTGTGTCGCTGTTGACAATGCTCGTTGTAGAGCCTGCTGCGTTTTGTTCTGTTTTACTTTCGGCTTAGTTCCTGTCGTGATCTATTCTTGCTATTTCGACAAGCTACTCTCTTAAGCCGTCTCTTAAAGCTGTCTCGTTGACTTCAATTTCTCACTTTTGCAGTTGATCAATTATATCGGCTACTTATATCGGCAATTATATTAGCATGCGAGAAACCTCGTAGGATTCTGCGTATCAATAGTACTGATTCAAAAATCAGCCTTTCTAAATAAGCTAATCTCAGTAAACACACACCAGAGTGGTGACGTACGGGAAACCTATAGAATATTAACCAATACGGTCGATAATTTACTAGACATGGATAGAAATACATATCCCCCCCCCCCCCCTACGAGGAAAGTGTAGTTTTTAATACATATCCTTTTGAGAAAATTGTTCATAATAATTAACTTGATTTTACAGCTCCACAAAAAAAAATCGAAATAGCATTAGACCACACTTACTATAGATTTTTCAGATCGCTGAATCCGAACCTAACCTCTATTTAATCCTATTACGTCACGATTTTTCAAAACCTCAAAATCCGTTCCTAAAACATTTAAATTCTCATTAAAAAAAAAAAAAATTGTAATCAGATCAGACCACATTTACTATAGGTTTTTTGGGGTCGCTGAATTGAAATCTGACCCTTATTTCATTAAATTACGTCATGCTCTCTCATAACCTTAAAATTCAGCCGAAACACCTTTAAATTCTGTTGAAAAACAAATTCTTTATTTGATCAGACCTCCGTTATTGTAGGTTTTTTGGATCACTGAGTCCAAATCCGATCTTTATTTCATATTATCTCGTCACCATTTTTCGTAACCTCAAATATTGTTTACACCTGTGTCGGGATCACGCTTTGTTAATGCATCGTCTTGATTGTCGGAATACGGAAGAGGCCACCGCTAACGAAAATAAATATTTTATCTCACTAAAGTGTGTTATATGAGCATCTTTTTCAAAACGTTTTGAAATAAACTGAATCAAAAAAATTCTATTTTCTTGAAAGAGATATACGAGTACATTTTGTACAGTAAGTACGTCGTTCCAAATACTTAAAATATTTCATTTTGAGTCAGCACTTTCCCAAATGTTTTAAAAGTGTTAGAATGTACATTACCGTATTTCAAGTGCGACCTAAAAAACCTATTGCAAGTGTGGTATGATCCGATTTCGATTTTTTCTTATGGAGCAGTGTTATGATCCAATTTACTTCCCTCGAATTTTGGGCCGATAACGAATAATGAAATACCATACAAATATGTTTAAAACTGTTTATAACAAATAAATACAAAAACTAAGTACGATTTTAATTCTAAAGTTAGGAAAACAAATTTCTGCGTCGTTGTGGTTAAATAGGGCTACCAGGAAGACCACTACAATATGTATTTCATTATGACCAAGTAAATTTAAATGAACTTAAATATATATTTGCAATTGATTAATACAACAATATCAACGAAAAATAGTCAGTCTATCGAGGACGTCATACTTACTAATACTGTAATTATTTGTATTTCTATAATTGAAACGATTACTTTTGGTTTTACTTTCATTGATATGTTAAAATTCCATGTATTTCCGTCCTAGGCCGTGTAGAAAATAGTTGAAATTTATTTTATATTTGTATTACAATACACAAATGAACAAAGAAATAGTCATGACTGTCAAAATTTCTAATGACGTAAGATAAAAAAAACATTTGATATTATTTTTTGCTTTCTTAAGTAAAGAATAAAGGATTTCTGCCGTTTTTAAAGCAGTAACGATCTATTTCATATTTCGGTGCTTTCATTTGCATATTTTTATTCAGGATTGAATTAGTGGATAGCATTGTTTGATATTTATAGCCGATTATGGAGAAAGGAGAGGGAATGAGGACTATGATAGGCAAAGGGCAAAAGTCATTAATCATTATAAAAGAACGCACTCGACATAGCTCCCTTACACTCATAGTATACCATGATTTATTTATAAAAAACTAACTCTAAATAGCAAGATTTACAGTGACATAAAAAACTAATCATGCACAGTGAACTCAATTTGAAACACCTCAAACAATAAACTCTAATACCTAAAGTCGTTATACTAACATAAATGACTAAATGAAGCATTAAAACACCATAAGGTGACTCAAAGGTCGTCGAAGCGTAAATTTAGTAGCTCCAAAAGGCAGAAAACTGAGTAGCACGACGCTACCTGCTAGTGCGAGCGAACGAGGATGACTTACTATAAAGAAGCAGCAGGCTGCTAGCATGGAGCGCTATTCACTTTGTGCAAGTCATTATGCGCCTTCGATAGGTTGAGAAGGCATAACTTTGTCGGATGCTTGGCTATGTTCCACAAACGTTGTCACGCTTTTATCAGTGGTATGTACAAATTTTACGGCTGATCTTACTGAAATTTAAATTGCATATTAGAAAAAACATAATATGCACTTTATTATAAACTTAAGCCCTTAATTTTAATTTGAACGTGAGTTCAAATGTTTCGAAAAATAAGTAAAAAACAGTTTTCTGTTACTTAAAAAAAAACTACTTAACTGATAAGGACCCACAAAATTTTATTTTGTTTGTATTTTTATTGCACATTTTTTATATTAGATTACTTTTCTTCGAAAAATGCAATGTTTTCTCATAAAACGCAAAAATACAATGTTTGCAGTTTTTGACAATTGTTTGAAAGCTGCCCCAATAACGTAGACGCGTTTTTGCTGGACTTTTTCTTTAAACTATGTTTTAATTAAACGAATCACACTAAAAGTCTCTATAATTGTCGATACTTAGCAAAAAAAGATTCACATAAAATACACCATATTTCTTACAAAAAGATGAAAATTTAATTTTACATAACCATATACTCGCTGAACTTATACTAGGAAACTAATATTCAATCGAAAATCTGAATAACAAAAATCTTTGCTCTTATTGGCTTGATACCACCCAAGATCATTTTAAACAATGCTTATCCTTAAAAATTCAAACTATCCAAGCACAAATTTAATTTACATAAAACTATCGCTGAACTTATTCTATGAAAACATTTTTTAAATCCATGCAATAATCTACACTTAGAATTTCTATTTGTCCTTTATTTATTTGCTATTGTTCTGCAAACTTGACTTAACCACACTACAATATCCACACCTGCTACATACATGCTGACCTCTCTCAGTAACACCCTACTTGCTCTTCTGTTTGCACCGTTGACCTATATAGGCTATCTGTACCACGCTGTACGAGAGTCAAAACTACTGAACTTTGCCTTTGTTTTTATTGATCACCACCATCTTCACTTTTTCCTCGATGCTTTTTCCTGTATAAAACGCACAAGATTGCTTTTTTAACTCATCCCACTTGTAACGTACACGATCAAAATGCACACTTGTATAACCAACCTTTATCATCTTGATTCTTTCGAAATCACCTTTCTGACGAAATTTTTGTCTTTCACAATTATATTATCATCATTAATTGCATCCAAGTCCCTTACTTTTGTCCACGACACAGACGCTTCTAGCTCTTCCTTCCAACTTTCCGTTTTTGCTGTGGGTCCTGATAAGTTAAGTAGTTTTTTTTGAAGTTACAGAAAATTGTTTTTTACATATTTTTCAAGACATTTGAACTCGCGTTCTAATTAAAATTAAGGGCTCAATTTTATAAAAAAAGTGCAGATATCGTATTTTCTAATATGCAATTTAAATTTCAGTAAGATGAACCGTAAAATTTGTACATACCACTGATAAAAGCGTAGCAATGTTTGTGGAATATAGCCAAGCATCCGACAAAGTTATGCCTTCTCAACCTACCGAGGGCGCGTAATGACTTGCACAAAGTGAATAGCGCTCCATGCTAGCAGCCTGCTGCTTCTTTATAGTAAGTCATCCTCGTTCGCCCGCACTAGCAGGTAGCGTCGTGCTACTCAGGTTTCTGCCTTTTAGGAGCTACTGAATTTACGCTTCGACGACCTTTGAGTCACTTTATAGTGTCTTAATGCTTTATTTAGTCATTTATGTTAGTATAACGGCTTTAGGTATTAGAGTTTATTGTTTAAGGTGTTTTGAATTGAGTTCACTGTGCATGATTAGCTTTTTTGTTACTGTAAATCTTGCTATTTAGAGTTAGTTTTATATAAATAAATCATGGTATATTATGAGTGTAAGGGAGCTATGTTGTGTGCGTTTTTTTATAATGATTAATGACTTTTGCCTTTTGCCTATCATAGTCCTCATTCCCTCTCCTTTTTCCGTATTCGGCTATAAATATTAAACAATACTGTCCACTAATTCAATCCTGAATAAAAATATACAAATGAAAGCACCGAAATATGGAAGTGATCGTTACTGCTTTAAAAACGGCAGAAATCCTTTATTCTTTACTTAAGATAGCAAAAAATAATATTAAATGTTTTTTTTAACTTACGTAATTAGAAATTTTGACAGTCATAACTGTTTTTTCGTTTATTTGTGTATTGTAATACAAATATAAAAAAAATTTCTACCGTTTTTCTACAAGCCCTAGGACGAAGATACATGGACTTTTGACATATCAATGAAAGTAAAACCAAAAGTAATTGTTTCAATTATAGAAATATAAATAATTACAGTATTAGTAAGTGCGAAGTCCTCGACGGACTGACTATTTTTTTGTTGATATTATTGTATTAATCAATTATAAATATATATTTAAAGTTCATTTAAATTTACTCGGTCATAATGACATATATATCGTAGTAGTCTTTCTAGTAGCCCTAACTAACCACAAAGACGCAGAAATCCGGTTTCTCAACTTTAGAATTAAAATATTATCTAATTTTTGTATTTATTTATTATAAACATAGTTTTAAACATAACCCAAAGTATTATGATACGGCTGTGTTGGGGAGGGGTTGTGGGGGTGATTGATAGAGTAATGGACAAACTGTAACAACCAGTAACCGATTCAGACCAACGGAAAAATTGAAAAAATATTACCATATTTTGGGGGGGGGGGGGTAGGGAGCGGTTCAGGGGTATACAGGGGGATGGGCGGACTCAGGGAAATCGTGTAGGTGTGGGAAGAGTTTGGCCTAGAATAATTTGGGTCAAAATCACAGGGAAGGAATGCTTTTCTTCCTTATTGTGTGGGAGAGGTTAAGGGGGGGGGGGGGGGGGCTGCAATGCGGGAGGACGTGAATAGCCCACCAAAATCATTACATAATATAGGAAGATGTACATATGTTTAGACATATCGGATGGGCCCCTTCACTTCAGCTTGATGAAGCAAGCACTCCATTAAGAAAAATGATTGACTTTTGCCCCTAGTAATGTAATGTACTATTGTAAAACATTTGTGTTACAAAATAGGATCCTGTAACTTATTATTTCTTCTTTGAAGATACACTTATTATATTAATTTGTTGCTTCATTGTTTCTACAGAATAGAGAAGAAGTTTTTTTTGTCAAAGGAGCTTTGGAAAAAATTCTACCGCAATGCACCAAGTACTCTGTTAATGGTCTGTCTTATCCTCTCACACAAAAAAAAGAGCAAGAATTTTTGGCAGAAGCCTATGACGTAGGGCAACGCGGATTAAGAGGTATTTATAAATTCTCTAGTAAACTTAAATTAAAATATATTTGACATAAAATATGCAGTCTTCGAACAAATCAAGTTCGAATCTATACGGCGAAGATTATCTGACTCACGGAATGTCGTGTTAATGCAAAACGGTTGTTTTGTTATAGCCGCAAAGTAGTTAAGGCTGCCTTAGTGTGACTGTACAATATCACTCCATTAATTAAGGTGCTTATAAATGAATAGTTTATCGCTACTCGTTGCCTGCATGCTTTAGTTTATCAACCAGTTGGGTTTGTCACCTGCTGCGTGCAAACATGTTTGTTTTCATTTTTTTGGAGAGAATTTGAATGATAAGATTTCCAATAAGACATAGTCCTAATCTTCACTAGAAATACGTATTTACGAAACATTTTTTCAATCGCTTAAAATCTTGTTATTAAATGTTTACGTTCTTGTATTGTACCATGTAATTAGTCTTGTCTATTGACGATGTACTAATATTTTATCAGATATATTATTCTTTGTGTAATATGTGTATACAAGCCTATCAAAGGGATCCTAAAATACATGCAAGAAAAAACATTTCTTGTACTTATGTCCGTCTTTCCATATGATTTACTTAATACAATAAGACAATGATATTTTTCAAGAACCAATCCATTAACATTTTCAGTAGATACTAAGATTTCAGGTCAGAATTTCTGTCGCTTATTCACCTTGAATATTGATTAGTATATAAAAGACTCTGTGTAACATTTACAGTTTGTTATTGAAGATATCAGTCACTTACCAAACACAATTTTAATCTTCGCGTCTTTAAAAATTTGGATATGTATTCAACTAGAACTGTCTAGCTGCAAAATCAGTGGGATAAACTTTTTAAATGTACACATTTATTGCTGCATTAAGTTCTTAACCGTACTGAGCATTTACTAGAAGGTAAAACCATAGGATAAGAAAAAAGCTCAAGAGAGCCTATAAGAAGACTGTACTATCACTAGCTGAGAATATATTCCGATGAATTCATATGACTAACACCTCTTATTTTAAATATTTATTTACATCTTTCATAATAGCTGGTAGTACCTTCACGCTTATTTGTAGATTTTGTCCTTTAAGCATAATATTTTGGTTCTAATTGTTCCATATACGTTTAATGCTTGTCAGAATTTACGAGACTTACGACTCAACTGACTTACATACAATATAAGTTATAACTCACTTGGCTGATGAGCCTGCACACCAGCGTTCTCATAAGTGATAGAATTCAAGCGCGCGTAATTTGAATTGGCTATATAGGCAAACCCGCAAAAACCCAGTACCCTAAATCCCAAGCTTTTTAACCCAGCAACGAGGGGGACAACGAGTTAATAATATAATGAGTAAATACATTATTACAAGAATAACAACATAACCTAAATCCCAAGCTTTTTAACCCAGTTACCCAAAGGACAGCAAGTTATTAATGTAATAAGTAAATAAATCAATATTTAAATGACAACATAACCTAAATCCTAAGATTTTTAACCCAGTTACTCAGGAGATAGCCAGTTAATAATATAATAAGTAAATAAATTATTACAAGAATAAAAAAATTACTCTAATTTTAAGCTTTTTAATCCAGTAACCCGGGAGACAGCAAGTTAATAATATATTAAGTAAATAAATTATTACAAGAATAAGAAAATTACTTAAATCCCAAACTTTTGAACCCAGTAACCCGGGGGACAGCAAGTTAATAATATGATAAGTAAATAAATTATTACAAGAACAAGAAAATTACTTTAATCCCAGGCTTTTTAACCCAGTAACCCGGGGACAGCAAGTTAATATTATAATAAGTAAATAAATTATCCTAATAATAAGAAAATTACTTATATCCTAAGCTTTTTAACCCAGTAACCCGGGGGACAGCGACTTAATAATATAATTAGTAAATAAATTATTACAAGAATAACAACATAACCTACATCTCAAAGTTTTTTAACCCAGTTACCCGTGGACAGCGAGTTAACGATATATTTGTTAAATAAAATCCCAAGCTTTTTAACCCGATGACCCGGGGGATAGCGAGTAGATAGTATTTTACTTGAAAAAATATAAAAATAGCAAAGTTACCTACATTTCTAGCTTTTTTATTCAATAATTATATAATAATCACTTACTTTCCCCCCGGTTACTGGGTCAAAAAGCTTAAGATTTAGGTTATGTTGTTATTTAATTAATGATTTTTGTACTTATTATATTATTAACTCGCTGTCCCCGGGTTACTGGGATAAAAAGCTTGGGATTTAGGTCCTGTTTTTATTCTTGTAATAATTTATTTACCTATTATATTATTATCTCACTGTCCCCCCGGTTACTGGGTTCAAAAGCTTAGGCTTTATGTTATGTTTTTATTCTTGTAATAATTTACTTACCTATTATATTATTATCTCACTGTCTCCCCGGTTATTGGGTTCCAAAGCTTAGGCTATAGGTTATGTTGTTATTCAATTATTGATTTATTTACTTACTACATTAGTAACTCGCTGTCTCCCGGGTAACTGGGTTAAAAATCTTAGGATTTAGGTTATGTTGTCATTAAATTATTGAGTTACTTACTTATTACATTATTAACTTGCTGTTCCCCGGGTAACTGGGTTAAAAATCTTGAGATTTACGTTATGTTGTTATTCTTGTCATAATTTATTTACTTACTACATTAGCAACTCGCTG
>JAPYYV010002716.1:0-20019 GCA_030522625.1 Copidosoma aretas
CTGCATCGCTGGAAGAGCTCAAGGCTATACCGAAAAGTGCTTATCAGAACTGCTTCGAGGATTGGAAAAAACGCTGGCACAAGTGTATTATATCTGAGGCGGATTACTTTAAAGGGGACACCATAAATATTGATAAATAAATAAATATTTTTTCTTAAAAATACAAAGTCACCTTACTTTTTGAACACACCTTGTATACTATAGAGGTGTCATGAGCCAATTAAAAAAAAAAAAATCTATTGTCCTATGATCTTCTGGAGCAGAGAACTTTGTTTTTAAAGAATACCTATGTAACATATTAAACATCGCTTGAATTTGGAGGTAATACAGATCGTCCCTTTAACTTTTACGAAAAAATGTAACTAAACGATTATTGGCTGCTTGTCACGGCAATAAATTAGGTATAATAAATGCCGTCAGTTCGGTTGTATGCTGACGCTCAAGAGATACTCGAGGCATCTGCGTTCGGTCGTACGGGAGTCTGTTTTGGTGCTTTTTAAGTAGGTAGAGCTTGGAGATTCATGATTATCACGGGTTTTCGTATGATTACAAAAATTGTTTCGTGATGGAAATGAAATAGCTAGCCGAGAAAAACATGAACTCGCACTTTATTCTACTCTGCGCTGCATCGTTTCCAACACATGCCTTACATTACCTTATCACTAATTTTTCATTTGTGTAATTCGTCCATATTTCTGCTCCTATCTCTATTTATTATACTTACTTTCATTGTTGTTCTTACACTTCTTAATGCTAATTTGTTTTGAAGGAAAAAGAGTATATAAATGTATTATGAGTACTATTAGTATATAAATTAATTTTGGTGTCTTTTACTTGATTATAATCAGATACATGTATACCAGAAAATACTGTACTACTTATCAAGTTCTTTACATAGTAGGGTAAAACTTACTAAGATTTACAATAATATCACGATTTATACACACTGTGCATAGTATATGACAAGTATAATTTTGCTACCAGCCATTAATTTATACTTGGTGCTTGTGAAGAAAGGTAAAGGAAAATAAGGAATCAAAGGAGAAAAAGAGAGGAAACGAACTCGTCTCGTTTTCGACCACTAGCTGAACTCTTCAGTGCGGCGTGCTAGTGGTCTTAGCCGTAGACCAACACGACTGATACTTGCACTGATACGTTCTATATTATGCAATGGCAAGCTTGTTACAGTGTGTCGAGATTTATGAAAGGTTGAGGACAGGGTGACACCGAAAGCCGGTATAGGCTTCTATGAATATATATATTATTTTGGTGTTTTTTATTGGATAATCAAAAACATGTATAGCAGAAAATACTGTACTACTTACCAAGTTTTCACATAGTAGTGTAAAACTTACTAAGATTTACAAGATTATCACGATTTTAATATTCTGTGCATAAAATAGGACAAGCATAATTTTGCTACTAGCCTTTAATTTATACTTGACGCTTGTGAAGAAATGTGAAGGAAAATAAGGAATCGAAGAAAAAAAAAAAGAGGAAACCAACTCGTTTCGTTCTTGACCACTAGCTGAACTCTTCAGTACGGCGTGCTAGTGGTCTTAGCTGTAGACGAACACGACTGATACTTGCACTAATACGCTTCTATATTATGCGATGGCAAGCTTGATACAGTGTGTCGAGATTTATGAAATGTGTAGGACAGGGTTACACCGAAAACCAGTATAGGCTTCCATCAATATATTAATTAATTTTAGTTTTGTTTTTTTTTCGGTGTCACCCTGTCCTCCACCTTTCATAAATCTCGACACACTGTATTAAGCTTGTCATTGCATGATATAGAAGCGTATCACTGCAAGTATCAGTCATGTTCGTCTACGGCTAAGACCACTAGCACGCCGTACTGAAGAGTTCAGCTAGTGGTCGAGAACGAAACGAGTTCGTTCCCTCTCCTTTTTTACTTTTTTTCTTTGATTTCATATTTTTCTTTACCTTTCTTTACAAGCGCCAAGTACAAATTAAAGGCTAGAAGCAAAATTATACTTGTCCTATACTATGCACAGTGTGTATAAATGGTGAAAATCTTATAAATCTTAGAAAGTTTTACACTACTATGTAAAAAACTTGGTAAGTAGTACAGTATTTTCTGCTATATATGTATTTGATTATAATCAAGTGATAGACACCAAAATTAATGATTATAATTGATAGAAGCTTATACCGGCGTTCGGTGTCTCCCTGTCCTCCACGTTTCATAAATCTCGACACACTGTATCAAGCTTGCCATCGCATAATATGGAAGCGTATAAGTGCAAGTATTAGTCGTGTTCGTCTACTGCTAGGACCACTAACACGCCGTACTGAAGAGTTCAGCTAGTGGTAGAAAACAAAACGAGTTCGTTTTCTCTCCTTTTTTACTTTTTTCTTTTATTTCTCATTTTCCTTCACCATTCTTCACAAGCGCTAAGTACAAATTAAAGGCTAGTAGCAAAATTATACTTGTCCTATACTATGCACAGTGTGTATAAATCGTGATAATCTTATAAATCTTAGTAAGTTTTACACTACTATGTGAAAAACTTGGTAAGTAGTACAGTATTTTCTGCTATACATGTATTTGATTATCATCCAGTAAAAGACACCAAAATTAATTAATATATTGATAGAAGCCTGTACCAGCTTTCGGTCTCACCCTTTCCTTCCCCTTTCATAAATCTTAACTCACTGTATCAAGCTTGCCATCGCATAATATAGAAGTGTATCAGTGTAAGTATCAGTCGTGCTTGTCTACGGCTAAGACCACTAGCACGCCGTACTGAAGGGTTCAGCTAGTATTCGCGAACGAAACAAGTTCGTTTCCTCTCCCTTTTTCCCTTGATTCCTTATTTTCCTTCACCTTTTTTCACAAGCGCCAAGTATAAATTAAAGGCTAGTAGCAAAATTATACCTGTCCTATACTATGCACAGTGTGTATAAATCGTGATAATCTTGTAAATCTTAGTAAGTTTTACACTTCTATGTGAAAAACTTGGTAAGTAGTATAGTATTAGTAGTATATTAACGACTATTAATCAATCCTTTATCATTGAAATACGTTTTGCCATATGTCCTTAGGAGAATTATTATTAATTATTTACCTGCTTATGGTGGTTGCTAATAAAGAAGGTATTTGACGACTGGAACTTGCAATGCAATGGTATTTCCTTCTAATTAAAATTGCGCACCAGGCTTACATCACCCATATGAAACAGAATCTTTACGGTTCCCCGCATTTTCCTTCGTTCAGATAGCTTACTACGCCTGGAAAACAGTGCATCTATCCCCGTCGTTTTAAAGGTGTCAGTTGATTTCTCATTTATCGTAAGTATATGATGAGTAAGAAAAAATTGGAGAGTCACATCGAACTTTTTACATAAATTAATATACAGTGCACAAAAATAAAATGGTTTTTGCATCAAAAATGATTAAAAAATTTTGTACTACACATCAATTTTGTATTGGTTCATTGCTGCTTCTCCTTGAAAATTATTCATTAATCCGTAGTTTAGAAACAACAATAACTGGAACTGTAATAAAGTGCAATCGAAGCAGAAATATTGAGGAGTTTCGTGGATGAAAAATTATTCATCAAATAAAGTAAAGCTAGGATCGCGAACGATGCAACGCAGAGTACAATAAAGTGCCAATTCATGTTTGTCTTGTCTAGCTAGCCTGAATCGATCACATAAGAATCTTTCTAGATATAAAAAAAGCGAAGACGATGACGATTCTGCAAGCACTCCTGACCTTAAACGTGCCAACACAGTTTTCCGTATGGTCACGCGCGATTGCATCGACGGCCAGCGGCGGCCGCTCAAGTTTCTCTCCAGCGACAATTGGTCTGTTGCTGAGCCCAGCAGCCAATTGCTTAGTCATTTTTTTTTATAGAAGTTGCAGGGATAAAGCACATTACCTCTAAATTTGATTCATTTCTATCCTAAAATGTGACCCAGAGATTCTTTGAAAAAACAAAATTTTACGTCTTCTTCAGAAGATCGTAGGATAAAAATTTTTCTTGAAAATTTGTAGATAAATGACAGCTAAATAAATATCGAAATTAAGTTATTGCAATTAGTTATACGGTAAGAACCTGCACCATTTGAAACGTCATTTCCAAGCTACTTTCTTGGAATAACAGACTTGACTTTCAACTATTTATAGTGGAATATTTCTCCAAGAGTTCGTAGTTTCTCGAAAAGTGTAAGTCCGATTGCCTCAGGATGTATAAATTAAATTTCACGAAAAGCAACGATTCTTATAAAATCAATTTTTTGCAAAAACTATCGATCATACAGAATCAACGCCCCAGGGTCTTTTAGAACCTAATAAATTATATATTTACAGACATTTTAAAGACTCCACAAATATGACAACATAAATTTAAAAAAATAAAAAATCCGTCTTTTTTAGTTATCATTCCAACTTTGAAAGAACATTTATTAACCGATTTAGATCCTTCTGGCACTATTCGGTAGGTATTCGTAACACAACACTTTTAATTAAACTTCCGTACTACCCTTTATTACCGGAGGCACCAAGTATGAATTTTAACAGAGGCTTGAACTTGCTTGGTATGAAGTCAATGCGTATACATGGGTGGGTGCAATGTAATTGCACACACACACATGCTTATAAATAATTATGTTCGAAAAATCGAGTATAGAAGCCGCGTTCTATCTATTACCTATAACAATTGTTTACAATTTTTTTTTAATATTCAAATATGAGACAAATAAAATGCAAAAAACTGTGTTTTAGCTACTAAAACCAGCTGCCGTTTTCATATGCAAAAAATTCAGCGTGAAGAAACAGTCTCACTTTATAATTGAATCGTATCTTTACAATATCAAGCAAGAATATAGCTGTTATCACTCTGATAGCAAAAAATTCACAACCGTCCTAGTGTCTTAACTATTTAGATAGTATTTTTGGAGGATTAGGAAGAAACACTGAGAAGTTCGGAAATGAACGCAGAGAAATGATGATAGAATCAGTAACAATACAAACAAGCAGGATAGTTACATTGTTAATGATTATCCTTAAAAGAAGGGTATTGTGAATAAATTTTGGAGACTTAATTGCTGAGAGAAAGATCTTTTAAAAGAAAAAAACAAGAAAAAGTCCAATTTTTGAAAGTAATACAATAAACTTCTACGCTACAAAAATTTGTAATAATAATTATGCCCAAAACAAATTGAAATAATTAATGACTCATAGATATAAGTACAAATTCTAATTGTGCTGAATATTTAAAGATACATGACGGTAGCAATGCGGTAATTAAACAATGTAATACGAAGATGATTATGTCTCAAATATGCATATGAGGCAATAATCATTATCTATTGTTGAAGATTTATTTGCTTGTATAGAGTTCTAAAATAAGTCATTATGAACGATATGTGTTCAGCTAGGTTAATATAAAGTTCGTAGGATGTACAAACCCAATTAAATCTAGTTTCCTTTATTATAAAATAGGTCTAACAGTCTATACTTCTTTAAGAGAATTAAAGACTCATGTTCTTGGACTAATATTTAGACCAATAACTTAACAAATATAAAGGTAATTAAATGAAATACAAAATCAGGGACACTAGATGTAACCTTCATCTAATGACTCTGACAAATAGTTTTATTAAATAACCTCTATATTTCATACGTTATTGGTCCAAATATTAGGCCAAGAATATGAGTCTATAATTCCTTTAAAGAAAGCGATTTTGTTACTCAAGTGTTGAAAAAGTTTTTATTTGAATTCAAATATTTAATAAAAAATTAAGAAGTCTTGCTTCTTTTCAACAGCTATGTTCTTAGTCTGCTTTATATAAGCTAGTCATTATTGACTGCTGTTAAGAATTTTTGGCACTTTTACAAATTTTTAAGTTATTTCACTAAATAATGTAAGAATGTCCACACCGAATACTGACCTGATCAGACCCTGCATCTTTGACTAAATCTGTAGGGTTAATAACTCAATTATGGAACTGACTCTAAGTTACCTGGAGCTTGGTGAAATTTTTTAAAGGTATATGGTTTCTGCATTATTATAGTTTTTAAATATTTCATTAGTTAAGAACATGCAGTGTTGGAATAATACGATTACTTTTTTTCATTACGTTATATTTAGACATATACAGTAAAAATATTAAACTAGTATATATGTCTTTATCTATGAAACACCTGCTTATTTGCATCGTTTAACGTAATATTTTCCGATTTATAAGTAATAAAATAAGTAGAGAAACGTACGTTCATATTTATAATTTCGACGAGTCGGTTAAATGACTAAATACGCATGTAAAATTTATCAATGAATGTATTAAAATTAGTTTTATGGTGTACAATTTATTATAAAAACTAAAGAGTTTATGATTTTTATCAATGTTCCTGATTCTATATACATATCTAATACTTTTGAGTAGTTTTACCTCTAATCCTTTTCTCAGCCTAATGGGCGTTGCTTTTTCGTCAAACAGCGTTTGAGGTTCGATTGTCACATCCTCTATTCTTGATTTCTATTTAATATTTTCGCGTATTTTATTATACAGTACACAAAAAATAATTACAAATTGGGTGAAATTACATTATTTCATTCTTGCATATGTCAAAAGTCGCCATATTTGTTACAAATTGAGCGTCTCGCAAATAAGGCACAGTATCTCTGGTACATAAAATACCGCATTCATGCCTTGTAGACATAGGCATCTCTATAGCGAGTAAACGCTTGAAGCACACTCATTTTAAATAAATAATGTGTATTTATTAAGAAAAAAACGAATTAAACTTATTAAGCAAAGTTTTAATTTTAAGTGTGAACTTTTTTTGCGAAGAAAAATACTTTTATTAAAATTTAATCTATAAAACACGCCGCAGCACATCCACCTTGTAACATACACTATTGCTCAGAATTTTTAAACCCACAAGCTTCTCACCTGTAACTTTGTATTTTCCTTTCATTAATTAATTAATTTTATTCTATCTAATCACTATTCTAACTCGACTAAAAAAAAAGATTTTTTTTTAATTGTCTTTAGAAACACTTATATCAAATTATTTAAAAAAAAAATACACTTATTCGAAAGTGTTTCATGCGTACGGACATTGTCTCATAACTGGGTCTCCTACCTTGAGTAAAGTTGGATTATATAATGTAGAAATTTCATGGAATTAGATTTTGTACCGAGAGATGCCTGAATATTAAGGTTCTTGTGTTGGTGATATGATATAAAATTATTTAAGAAACATCATAAATCACTCATAAATTTACTGATGTTGAGTATTTCCACATTTTCTATTGTCTTTTTTCCAATCTTGCGAAATATGTTGATATTTGTTTACCTTTTCATTAGAAAAAAGTTTCTTACCATCAAATAATCATAAAGTGGTGTTTCAATGTATAATTGTTGCAACAAATGGGTGTTAAGCCGACAGTATACAAATTAAGCTGAGCTTATAAGACATTTATGAGTCTCTGATTTGGGTGGATTTTAAGACTATTTATATAGTTTTGGAAGATTGGCCCGCAGAGGTCGCAGGGGTGGATTACTTGTATACATATATCCATACATATATACATCCGCATATACTAGTGTGGCATCATCGCTTACGTGCTCTTCGTAACCCCCAGGCCCTGATAATAACTTATAATGTAGCACTAAATTTTTGAGAATATTTTCCTATTACTTATCTATATTGTAATCTGAATTCATTACAGTTTTAATAAATAGAGCACTGCGATTCAAAAGTCATAAAAGATACATTGAAAAAATGTGAAAAGCTGAAAGATGATGCAAGAGCTCAGTCTAATAAAACACATTCGTCGAGGAAGATTTTTTTTAGGTTCATTTAGGATTTTTAGATATTTCGTTTCTGCTAGAACTTCTTTTACCAAAAATTCGATTTTAATCATAGAGATGAAGTAACAGAAGTGTTAAAACGTATACAATACCGTTATTTCACGTATAAGTCCTATCCAATGACTTCTATCAATTTCTTACCTCTAAGGAAACCTCATGCATTACAATTTTGACACTGTTACCTTTGAGGTTCTATTTCTAATAAAATCTGTTCTAGTCTGATTTCTATTCTTAATTTTAAAACCAGTTAAACGCACTCAAGAAAATATTCAAAATTATGAATTTAACATTGCATTACATTATATAATGAAATCATCCTGCATGAAGAAAGGATATATGCCATAGCTTTTTCTTTGCTCAACGTATTTTTTGGTTACAATAATGATAAACATCATATATTTATTCTTTATTATTTAGAAAGTTTTTTTAATGTTACAAATGCCGTAATATCATACCTGAACAGAAGTGTTTAATCACTTAGTAATTTTACGTTACAATCATTTTCCATTAAAAATCGAACTAATTATTCTTTTGCATCAATTCAATTTAATAATATTCAAAAAATTTTGGTCATATTTAAATTATTTACAAATTTAAATTATTAAGCTTATTAAATAAGATAGTTTTAAAAACCGGGGTATAAATTTACTCGTAAGCTATATTTGAAGAGAAACATCAAACGTATTTATTGAACACGATATATTCTATGCAGAAATTAATTTTCTACACTTCTGGGGTTCTTGATTACAAATGAAAAATTGAACGTCAAAGTATTGACAGAAGTATTGCATTGATATACAAATATTTGTTTTCTTATGGCCAACCGAATATTTTCATATCAAGATGCGACCTTATATAATTTCCATATTGATTCATTATGATTATAATGATGAGATGGATAATATAGTCCAATAATAAATCTTTAACTGTTAATGACACAAAAAAACGATATCACTTTTTGTGAGTTGTCTTGATCCTTAAAAATCATGTATATTACGTTATCATGCAAAAAAGACGAAAAAATATAAAATCTTTTTCTTTTTGCTTCAGTATAGAGGAAGCTCTAAATGCATAAAAAGAAAAGAGTTTTGAATAAAAGTACATTATTTTAAAGAAATGTCTATATGTTTGTACATAAGCCCTTCTTTTAATTATGTGCTAAGCTTTTACCTTGGATTCTCTTATTTTTTTAAACAAATAAAAAACAATTTTTTTTTTATTTCCGATGGGAATATAAAGATAACTGTAAATTCATTGTAAATATATTTTTCGACGTACAATTTCCTCAGCTTTTTGATGGAAATATTTTTAGAGGTCAACATTATGTAAAGTGACCTAAAGATGCTTGTTTCTCAAAAAATTCAATTTTCGATCATTTACCCCAAATTTCTATTCGAAAAAGACCTAACTATTTGATTTCTCGTCAAACGTTTACAAAAAAAATGGAATAACAGGTGCTCTTAAAAAGCTGGTTTTTTAAGAAATAAATAAAGAATACCGCTGTAAAATTTCAGGGTAATTTAAAATGAACGATCGTTGGTTATTATGGCTATATGGTTGATTCTTCGCAAGATAAGACAACGCGTACAGAACACGGAATAAAAGCTCTTAGACAGATTTAAAAAAAACCTTTGATTTTAGCTGTTGTGAGTCAAAATCGGTCTAGTAGATCAAATGTTCTGACTGTTTAAAATTGCATACTTGTGTACAATTAATTTACAATAAATAATAACAACCAAAAAATCCAAAGTAATTGGTGATCTCCACTTATCATACCTTCTCGTATGTTGTGCTTACTTTACATACGGTTTAATATTTGAAATGTACCGACGAAACGTCAATGTTAATAAACATGATGATGCTTCTATTTACCAAATACTTTGAATTGTTTGGTTTTTATTATTTGTTGTGTATTTCAATCTTAGAGCAAGATGATGTTGGTGACAAATTTTGTTATCGGAGTTAAAATAAAATCAATTTAAAGATTTTTCTAAAAATTATTATTACGCGTAACTCAAAAAAAGTTACACGTAAATAGATACATTTTTTATTAGTCACTCAAATATATGAATAATTTTTCTCTAAAATAATACCAACTAGTTATATTTCAGGTCTATACATTTTGTAAAGGAAGATAGTGCAATAATGTTAAAGAAAATTTAATAATTTAGTACACTTTATTTGACTACTGTCACATTGTCAAGAGAATTTGAATTTGGAAATTTGTATGCGTTTGCGTAACCGACCCTATCACTCAACGGCTAGAGTGCATGTCAGCCAAGCGTGCCCTTTACCGTAACCACTTTCGAGAATCAGTCCTTTAGATTTTTATCTGTTTCTTAGTACACATGGTTATCAGTGTAAAAAAGTTTAATATTTTTGATTGCTTCTTCAGCCCATTAAAATGAATGACGAGGATTTAAGATTTAATTTACAGATTTATGTTGAAAGCTGGCACGATAAGCAAGACGCTTTGTACTACTGACAATTTTGTCACACGGACCTTTGCCATGTGGCATAGCAAAAAAACGCCATTAGTTTTTCTTACTATTGTCAGAAGCGTGATTATAAATACTATAAAAACTTTTGTTGTTTTTAAATTGCCGACGAGCTCCATAAGACATGTGATAAATTTTATCTATTCGCCTAAATAATTTTTTTTAACGTCTAATTAAGTGTATTTTAAGCATGCAAACAGCGATTGTATAGTGTTTTAAACAATGAGATACAAAAACAAAGGAAAATACTATTTTCGTTAAAATACAAAATTACTGGAGATAACGTTGCTTGATCATTATTCCAATGGATAGCTTGAACAGCATCATGCACAAAAAAGCCTAATCTTCTGCAGAGTTTAAAAGAGTTATTGATTCTCCTTTTTTTTAATTATCCTTTAGCTAATGATAAAAATAAAATTGATTTCTTTTTTATGTGATAAGATCGCATGTTATGAGTTTTTCAGCATTTGTGAAAAGTATATCGACGAAACTGTCAGTATTATTTGTCAATCTCAGCCTAGTGCAGCAATCTGTTGCAGCATATATTTTACAGTCAACTCCTTCCATTTCATTTTTCTCAAACGCATAGTAAAATTCTACCTCTATCTCATTCATCTCCTTACAAACATTGCACGTGCGTTAAAAACTCGATAAAATAGGATTTTCGCCAATCAACTTATTTTTGAAATTTCTGCAATTACATTTGGCACTAATAAATCATTCTCTATCACTGAAAAGTTGTTTGATTTGGCAACCTAAGAAGTTTTGTATGCATAAATAAATAAATATTGTAATAAACGAGCTTACCGAACTAGTGATCCAAATGGTCACCTGTCGGCAGCAACAAGCGTAAAGCCGAAAAGAGATCCGTGCCTTGGGTCAAGCAAAGGGAAAAATAATAGGAAAGGTGAAGAAAGTAAGAAAAACAGAAAAAGATCGTTTCTTCCTTCTTATTTTCAACACTCTTCCCCAGTCTAATTTAATAAGCTCGATAACTACGTCAAAATCTTTTATTTAAAAAATATGAATATTTTTAATGCATATCTTTGAGCATAAGATTTAAATTGTTGTGGATCAAACAACCACACGTTGTATGGGTTCCGGTGCTTCCAGCTAAAACACAATGATTTCGTCTCAACAATAAAAAACTGACTTTGTCATCAGGAAAATGGTCCTTATATGATTCATATAATTCTGACAGTTATCTCAATATCAACTGTGTTTGAAAACAAATTCGCTTTCCGTCATCTTGCATAACGGATATCTAATATTTTATTTAAGATAACTGCCTGATATTTTCTTTATTTTCAAAGAATTTAATAACTCTTGTTTTATAAAGTACATCCAAGCTCTGTCTGCCTGGTTTTTTTTGCAATTTTATTACTTTTATTTTCTTTTAATCTTGTAGCATTATCGACGCGACATTTAGATGCATTAAATTCTTCTAATATCTTATTAGTAAACCATCTGCTGGGTAATAGTGCAGCATATTTAGTTTTGTGCTTTTTAAATATTCAATACGATGAAAACGACAACACGAAGAAATTCTTTTTGGATATTTGTTACAAACACCTCTAGCCATCTTGTAAAGAAATAATTTTGAAAAGTAATAATTAGAAGGGTTCATATATTACAGAGAACCTCATTATTTTTCACTCTTAATCATGCAACTATGGCATTTTAATATACAGAGAATAGTTTAAAATCAGCTCGTAATAAGTTATTTGACCTAATTAGATAAAACTTTGAATCAAAAGGAATAGAAGATGACCAAAAATCATTTTTATGGCAATTTTGAGCTCCAAATTAGTGCATCCAAGACTTAATAATCATCCTTGCCCATAAAAGCAATGTTTAATAGTGTAATTTCCAATTTTTTTTTTTTAAATTAGGTTTAAAAATAATATTTACACGATTCCTGTGTGCTTAAAGTATGTTTAAGTACAACAGTAGCATTTTTTAGATAGTAAATAGATCTACTTAATTTCGTGATGATTTCCCTGATAAGAAAAAGAATAACTTGATTTGCCATTTAGATGATTTTATACTGTAGATGGATGTATGATTTCGACCCTGGTTGAATTATAATGCTAATTACCATCCCACTAACAGTTCACTTCATTAGGTTCAGAAGATTTTAAGTAGATCTATTTACTATCTAAAAAATGCTACTGTTGTACTTAAACATACTTTAAGCACACAGGAATCGTGTAAATATTATGTTTAAACATTGCAAAGACACAAGATGTTGAGTATTCCATCTTAATACAGACAAAAATAAGATACAAGCACTTTTCACAACAGTGAAAATAATACATGATTTATTGATATCATGTGCTATTTAAATTGTAAAAATAATAATCATTTAAATTTTTATCGAGCAAGGATTAGGACAGAACAAAAATACAAATTTATGTCCATAACCATTAAGCCACCATCAAAGCCTTTTTTCGCTTTCGGTTACATATAAAATTTGCATATAACAATATTTTGAGACTCGCCAATAAACAATATCATAATAATGCGCATCTATTGACGGCTTGCCCAAACCATGTTTTATGAAACGCCAAAATTAAAAAATTAGTTTCATGAATATATATTACTTACTTCAATAGTTATTAGACGATTAAATCATCATTATGTATTTAAGCTGACAAAAAAGTAATTTAGAAATTTAAGATCAAACGAAGATTAAAATAGACTAACGATGACAATTAATTATTTATAAAACTACCATAAAGACTTAAATAAGGACTATCATAAAACTACCATCAAAAGACAACAAAAAGCTAGTCAGTTATTCTAATTTTGACATTAGGTTTATGAGTTCCAGATCTCTGTAGCGGCAATTCAGTATTAAGCAGGTTATTTTGATGATGACCGACATACTATGATAACTACCTGAGTAGCAGTATGATCCAGGTATCCTTGAATTATTGACCATTATCTCTACACTGTTAACAAAATATAAATTGAATTTAAACTCTCGCAAGGCTTAAAATTATAAAAACCATATAACATAAAAAAAATCAGGATGGCCTGTTTTTTTTTTAAATCGCTGGTCACTGCATATCTTGTCTGCATTGTATTTGACATGATGTATAGCCTACGGTATTTCTATCTATTGCACGAAACTGTACAAAAAAACATGAATGGGTAACATAAACAGAAGATATTGAAACACTAATACATACACGAGATAAGACTGATGGAATAACTAATAATGCATTCTTACATCCATATATGAAACAGCTACTATTGAAGTAAGTATATTAATAGTAACGGTTAAGAACCGTCATCCATTACTATATTAAAAAATTTTCGAAATTAACAACCGGACTATGTTTCTAAAATTTAATTTACTTCATAAAAAAAAATTCTTCGAGACAACTCATATAAAAATATTAGTAAAAATTATATATTGCTATTTACGATTAGGCTTATTATAACTTGAAATACGTTACGACATTACAAGTTTGTGAAAGGTATTTGTGATTGCAAAATTAAGACGACGAATGCCGAATCATTAAACGTAAACTTACTCTGTATGGAAGGATTTCAATTATTTAAATATTTGTATTATACGAACAAAATAAGAATTATTGTGAAAATTATGTACACTTAATAATTATAACGTCACAGGTAAGTGAAAATCTGATTTAAGTAAGAAAAAGTATTATTTAGGATGGATCAGCAGTCTTGATCATCTCTATAATTTATGAACCATTTGTTTTGCATTTAAATATTTTGTAAGCATCTTATCCACACGCAAATAATGCTTGAATCGTAACTATATTGATTTCCCTCGTCGATGAATAATTACCATTTTTTTTCGATTTATTCCTTACGACTGAAGTATTCTCATGAATTTAAAAAATAATATAGAGCGAAAAATTTATAGCACATTTTGCAAATATATATTCTAGAAACAAGGCAAAGAAGTGTAAAAGTTTATGGAAACGTTTAGCAATTTGAATCCGTTCAGCTCTTATTCCGCTTTTTGTTACTTATCTGACCCATCCGACTGACCATAAATTTATACCTCACGACATATATGCATAATAGTGATGTCAACCCAAATTTAAAATAAGGAAAAAGAACATTCGAACACTCGCTACATGTTCATAAGCTTTAGCATTAGACAATAAACATTTCAACGGCATTGCAAGTTTGGGCGTATTCTTATGAAAAAAGCACTGTAAACTGAATTCAAAAACTATGTAAGCCAAAATTACAAAATCTATTTCTCACTTTTCATTACAAAAACTGTTCTTAGTATCAGTCAAAGACATAAAACAAGACTATTTCATAATAATAAACATCTTTGAAAGGTTTTCCCAAAAAGAATTTCGTAAAAACCAGAAATTGAGGTGTCGATGTAATGGATCTACAAGTCACTGTTCCGCCAAAGAATAAATAGCACTATTGATTGCAACGAAAAGTTGCAACAATAAAAAGACTAGATAAAGAGTGGATAATAATGTACCGTGATTTTCGTGTTCATCGCATTTTCCTCTTAAGAATTATAACATTTAGTTTTGAAATAACAGGATTTTTTTTTGTTTGAAGCAAGTCATTCTTAAATAAATTTCAGCAAGATACTGGCACACAAGTTAGAAATTTAGAAATATACAATGGAGAAGTCATGAATATTTATCAAACAAGTAACCACAATATTACCGCTACAGCAACTCGAAGAATAAAAGAAAATAATATAGAATAGACAAAAAAAATCTGGAAGAATCATTATGCTAGTAAATAAAAAAGATGTTTTTATGATGACTAATATGAACTATAACTGACTAATGATAAACATAAGTATAACAATAAAAATATTTCGTAATTGTATACTATTTTACGGTTTTATATACATTCTGATTTCTTAATACTGATATTTGAACAGATTATTGAACTGTCCTGCGACTAACTATGTAAAAAGTAGTTAACAGGATAAGATGCGAATAAATATTAATAAAGTAGCAAAAAGATCAAAATGCTTGTAATGAAGTTTTGTAATGTGTTATTTTAATTCTTTTTCTGCGTCCTATTACATACAGAACAAGCTATCTGACCTTAAAATTTTGTAATTTAAGCAACATTTATTAAGATACTAATGTTAACATAAGTCGAAAATCCGAGATAAACGATAATACCTTAGTATTTTTTAATAAGAAATATTATTGCACAATCGACGTCACAACGACTAATCAGCAGAGACTTCTGTCTAAGATAAAACAATAATTACCAGAAAAAAAAACTTACATTTGTTGATATTTTATGTTTTTTTCAATTATATTCATAAACTATATTTACGAACACCTCACAAGAATTTTAATCTAATTGTATTTATAGTAAAAAAATACAATTATGTAAATTTATTAGATTCAAAAGTTACTGATCAGCATATGAAAAAGAAGATCAGCTATAAATATATATTTTCAGCCCTGTTCTTGCGGACTTCTACTTTTTATACCTATTTGACTGGTTAAGTATGCAAGCAGGGCCTACAAGAAGTAGTAATAATAACAAAGTCAACACAATAAATGAACGAGAAATAACGATCGAGTATCCGTTGCTCTTTTTTAAGTTGCATCTTGACTGAATCGACGTTATAAGGACTGAGAAAGGGTCGACTTCTATTTTGAAGACATCGACTATTACCTAAAAAAAAAAAAAAACATTTGTTGATGTATCATGCTGTTTTTAATTATCTGCTAAAACTAAGACTGTTAATTACATTGTTGGAAGATTTGCAACCATGGATTTACTAAACGCTGATCAGATTATAAGTAGGAAGGTCGGTATTTTGAATATTTCTAGCTTTATTCCTGCTTCCTGCAACTTCTTAAACATATTGGACTGGCCACAACGAATGCTAAGCCTACAAGGTTTATTATCAATAACAATGTCAACATACCTATAGAAAACTCGTTAACAATCGAGCACTTCTAACCTAATTTTAAGATATATCACTAATTCATTGCTTAATAAATGCTGCAAGGACAAAGAAAGTTTTGTCTTTCATGTTCATAAACACGACTATTATATCAAATCCAAAATTACATTTGTAAGGCTTTTATGCTTTTTTTAATAATTTGTTTAAACTAAAACGATTAATAAGATTATTGGGAGACTTACAACTTGAAAAATTTATGTTAATGACCCCACCTAATGGTTCTGACAAATTGTGTTGAAAGTAGGCAAACTTTAAAATGTCGATTCGATGGGTGCTCAAGACACTGATCAGCTAAAAAACGAAGTAGTAAGAAATTTAAAAAAATTTAGCTACGTTCCAGCATTCTTAACATTTACAACTTAATGGACTGTGTATCATAAAAATCAATGTTATCATAGTTACTTTATAGTAAATAAAAATCGACTACATGATACTTGTTTTTAAGTTCTATCTTCACCCAATTACCGCTCCAATGACATTAAGAGTCTTTTCTTTTCTTTTGGACACGACGACTGTTACCTCAAAATTAAAATTACATTTCATGACTTTTTATGCTATCAAAGCTATTTTTTCAAACAGAACCTGTTATCAGTATTAACAGTATGGTGACATGAAATTTTTTTATTTATAAACACCCTTTTATTGTTCTGACTAATCGTGCTTAAGGTAAGCAAATTAAAAAAAGTGGATTTAATTGATTTACAAGTCCTTTGTTGGTTATTAAATGATAAATATTGCAATAATAGTGTATCTAGCTCTATTTCTGCTTCATGCTACTTTTCAAACCTATTTTACTAATCGTTAAATTATGCAAAGATCCAAAGCGTCTTACTTATATTGATAATAACAATGAAAAAACAATTAGAAAATAGGAAAGAACAATAAAGCATTAGTCACCGGTTTTCAAATTGTACAAGTACCTACTCATCGCTGCATTGACATAAAAAGATTTCTCCAATATTATAAAGAAAACAACTATTACTAAAAACCAGAACTTATAACTCGTTAAATGTCATGCTAAGAAAGCTTTTTTATCCAATTTTAAACTGTTTAAAAAATTATTGGAAGACATGCAACTAAACATATCAATATTTGTCAACAACTTGTAAAAGCTTGTATAAATTGTGTATGTAGCAAGTACAATAGAAAATATAAATTTGATGATTTTAAATAATACTAATAAGCTAATTAATAAAGTAATCAGCATATTTTTATTATGTCTAGTTCTGTTTTTGCTTAATGCTACTCTAAATCCAATTTACCAGACCTCTGGATGCCTCTGGATCCAATTTTACTGAAAGAATATGAGGTGTATTTATGATAACAATTTAAATACAATTAAATAAGAAGAAATAACAGTTAATTATTCGTTACTTTCATTTAAGTTGTACCTTCATACGATCTACGCCATCACGACTGGAAGAATAGACTCCAATTTTTGAGAAAACGACTATTACCTGAAAATGAGAATATTGATAGTTCAATTTTACTGCATTTCAAATAATTTACATTATCTAAAAAGGATTATAAAATCATTCGTAGATTTGCCACAGAGCATTTCTATATTGATAAATACTTTTCAAGGATTTTAACAAATCGTGTTTGCATTACGTAGAATTGAAAATATTAGTTTGTATAATATTTAAACAGTGCTCCCTGTATCCCTTCATTATTATTTAATCAAATATTTGTGACTGATATTATTATTTTTTTAGTTGTTTCTTTTCCACTTTACGTAGCAATGTGTTTTATATACATTTTTTCCTCTTATAGCAGATCCTAGAGTCTATCACTTGAAAACTTCTAAACTCACCTATACATTTGTTATTTTTGCTTTGTTTTTCTCTTCCTTTTTTTCTTTTCTTTTTTACATTTTACGGATGATAGAGTTTTTAATTACCATATGGATCTTTTGTATTTTCTGATTGACAATATTCTTTCTTTTCTTTGTAAAGTCTTCTTTGATTTTGTCAAGCTTATTTTCCTTCGTTGCTATTTCTATAAATTCTTATGTTTTTAAATTCTCTACTTTTTTATAATAAACTTTAACTTCGTTGATTTTTTCGAAAGATTCTTATTGATAAGCCCGGTTATTTCTTCGACTACGCATAAATGAGGCTTCCTGCTCTTTTCCATTTTTGATATGTCCAAAAAGAAGTTTCATTCCTTTATTTCTTATACTTATTTCCAGGCTAACCTTTCCCGTGTCCATTTCTCATATGTATACTGTTGTATTTGCATTTAAACTAAACACGATATTTGTAAATCGGAATCTTTTTTTTTCCCCTTTTTCTTTCCTGTTTTATCCCTAATTTATGCCTACTTTCCCCGCCTACAGCTTCCGTAAATATCTTTTTGTCTTTGCATCTAAACTCGACTTTATATTTTGAATCTGCTTTCTATTCTTTCTACGTATTTTTATTTATTTCCATAGGCAAGTGTAAGCTACGTGTGTGCAATATTATTTATTCATTTTTTCCATAAAAGATGATAATTAATTAAAACATTATACGTTAGCTCTTTTGCTTAAGCTTATAACTGATTTGACTACCCATTGCACCCTAGCTGTGGTTTTTTTTGTGTGCCACGATGGTGTTTTGTTGAGAACCACACTTCTGGGTCCATTGGTCTATTTCCTCGCTTAAAACTTCTATTGCCTCCATTTAAAATCCAAACAGATCTGTTTTTATCCTTCTTCATTCCTTAAAATAAAGATATTATTTTTGCTTACTTCCAGTACATTTTTTGTGCTTTAGTTATCTAAGTCTATCTGCATGGTTTTTGTCTTTAAATAGCTAGGCACCTAAAACGACGTTATCAGATGATTTAAGAAAGAAAATTTCGAGTTTGCCTACTGTTACACCTCCTGTATTATCTGACATTAAGTAATCGTCTATAGTCTTAATAAATAAACTTCAAATTAATAAGCTACATAGGCACCCTTGCCCTACCTTCCTTTATCTAAAGTAGATTTGTTTTCCTGCGACCGAAATTACCTGCTTTTTTGGTACATTTTTAGATCCTTTTCCACATTTTTTTTATTTTCATACTGATTTTTCTCATGTATAATTTGACCCGGAAAATTTGTCCATTGATGTTATCGAATTCTGTTTGAAAGTCTACGAAGAAAGCATATAATTTATTGCCCATCTTTAGCCTTATATTATTTTCAATTAAACTATTTAGTACAAAAATATGGCACCTTGTTCATCTTTAGGCTCTGATGCCAGCCTGACTCTCCTTTAATATTTTACACACCTCTATTTATTGTTTACTTGTTCAACGATTATAATTGCTTATATCTCAAATGCTTCATTTAGAAACTCCACTCTTCTGTAGTTTTAACGTCCGTCTACTCCTTCCCCTCCTTGTAAAGGGTCTAGCCGGTTAAGATAGTGAAAACTGCCTTTAAAGGGATCTGGTCGAAAAAATTCAAGCATATTTGTCATGAAAAATGATGACTATGTATTAGTTTTCAGACAAAAAGGTGCAAACCTAGCCTCAAAAAAAATTAGTTAGTGTTTTTTGGTTTTTTTTATTTTGTCGGCTCAGAGATGATGAAACAATCTGAAAAAATCCACAGTAATGTATTTTTAAGTTGAAAATAGGTATAAATTTTTTTAGAATTTTTGGCTATAAATTCAAAATTTCACAAGCGTTTGAAATTTTTAAAATACTTTTAAAAAAAAACAAAAAAAATGGATGGGCTAGA
>JAPYYV010002717.1:0-25721 GCA_030522625.1 Copidosoma aretas
AAAAAAAAAAAAGAAGATAAAAAAAAAAAAAAAAAAAAAAAAAAAAAAAAAAAAAAAAAAAAAAAAAATCTCAAAGCCAACGTAGTGGGCTCTTGTGTCAAAAGTTCTACAACGACAGGGGCTAGTCGTCCCAATAGTAACCGTGGCCAATATCTCTTAACTTCAGTGATCGGCAAAGATGAAATTCTCTTACTTAGCCAACGTGTTGATCTCTATATTTAAATATAAGATTGAAATATAAGATTTAAATATTCACTTCTCGGATGAAAAATTTCCGAAATTATTATTTTGTATGAAGGAATCAAGAATATAGTATTAACGGATTTCAGAAAATTGAAGAGTTA
Organism: Copidosoma aretas; assembly: GCA_030522625.1. Classification (NCBI taxonomy): domain Eukaryota; kingdom Metazoa; phylum Arthropoda; class Insecta; order Hymenoptera; family Encyrtidae; genus Copidosoma; species Copidosoma aretas. Next base: position 345 of record JAPYYV010002717.1, read on the forward strand.
ACAATGTTCATTGGGAAGTTTCTAGTAATTTTGAAAGTTCGTCAACAAATCACATTATTATATCTTGTAACAGTTACTTCTATTTTTAAATAACAAAATATTTGGTCAAATAACAGGAAAAGCTGAAGCAAGAATTAATAAGCGTGAGCGTGTCAGTAAAATCTCAATTTTTAATATTATAATACTACATAACATTTATTGATAACCTCTCTAAAGTTTTAGTGTGTAGGGCAGTGTATTGCAGGAAAGAATCTGAGGGAAAATGTGGATAGGATAGTCAAAAGATCGTAGGAGACAAAAATTGATTTTATGGGGGTTTAAGAGGAGAGCATGGGAGAGTAAGAGGAAGCGTGTTAGAAGGACGAGGAGCGAGGAGGTGGGAAGAGTAGATTAGCTTACAAAACGTAAAGTAAAAATCAAATAAATTGTTCCTGATTCTATATGGTAACTGAACAGAAGGAACTGGAGGTATGCGGGGATGCAAGAGAGCCCAACCGGGATAAAAATGAGCGTGATGGAAAAGTTACGCAAAAAATTTATTTGATGGTTTAAAACATAACAAAGGCAGTAAATATCCTACAAATGTCACTAAAGTTAGCAGTACTTTTTGCTAGCGTCAAAGCCTGACATATCTTACTAAAGGATTTGATCGAAAATATAAACTTAAAGCTACAGGAGCAACTATTATTTTTGTCAAGTTAAAATAAAGAAATAAATTTGTACATTTTTGAAAAGTGTGTTTGCTTTTACCTAACCATACTTATGCCCGAATAGCTTATCTTTCGTAGTCAATTAGAGCTGCAGAAAAAGTTTTATTTACCTACTTTAATATGGATCTATTACTATAGGTTTGTAATATAGTATTCTCAACAACCCCCGTATATATGGTCCAACTCTATTAAAGAGTAATTTAGACAGTTTGTGCAATGATGTCATAGCGGAAACATATTTATTTTAGTAGTCGTTAGAGACTATACGGAGAGAACAATTCACTCGTGAAATTTCTGTGATGCACAGATGTCTGCAGTGGCAGCACTGAGAACGAGCGTAAGCACAAGCACGATCTCTCACAGTACACTCGTCACAAGCAATGTCTGTAAATTATTCACTTCATGTAGGTTATATGTGTATGCGCGATTAAATGTGTGTGTTAAAAATGCAACAAGTATTGGAATAAGTTGATCAATTTTTATGTATGTAATTTTACCATAATAAACGTATACAATTCATCTCAATATTCATCGGTCTTACAGGGAATTTATTTATACGTTTTCTTACCAAGATAAATTGTGCATTTTTCTGTGAAATATTCCTGTTTTGAATTATACTGTCTACCACATCATAATCTAGAACATTTTTGCACGGAAAAAGGATTTTTACAGTAGTTTTTAAATTTAAAATCATTTTAATACTAATTGTTGCTTTTGAAGACGATCAAGTTTAATTTATTGCGTATTTACAGATACATGAATTGCCAAAGCCTGCATTTTTTAATAAGACTCTTGAGGAGTTAGGTATTGGTACTTACGAAAATATTGAAACTGCTACAGAGGATACAAGTATTATCTTAGCTTTAAAAAAGTTTGTTCGAAGAAGGGTATCAGCATTACCAATTATAGATAAAGATGGTAAACTAGTCAATATATATTCAAAGTTCGATGTTATAGTAAGTAATAGTTTTTAAACGATATTTGATACATCCTGAGTATACGATAAAAAAAATCAACTTACAGAATTTGGCTGCAGAAAAAACGTACAATAATTTGGATTTATCCCTCAAAGAAGCTAATGATCATAGAAATGAATGGTTTGAAGGAGTTCAAAGTTGTAAATTGCATGAAACTCTCATGATAGTAATGGACAAGATCGTTAAAGCAGAAGTTAGTACATTTATGCATGAATAAATTTGATCTTTATTTTATACACATTTATTTATATGTCTACTTATTCATAACTTATCAACGTATTCCTATAAACGGAAATCTTATTTTCCCTGGTTGTTCAACAATAGTTTAACTATTAAAAATTGGAATACTATGTAGAGCTGGTAGATGCAAGGATCTATACTATCTCTGTAAAGCAAATAGACTTACTTTTTTATAGCATTTATGACAGTTTATATGTGTTTATTTATAAATATATATATCTAGCTATGTATACCAATATTTGGGTGTCTGTTATTTCCTAAATTTATGTTAGCATGCTTACTACCAAAAAAATCAAAAACTAATGTTTTTGAGGAATCAAGGGCGAATAATCAGTGAAATAAAAATTGAATTATGTAACTCACAGCAAATCAAGTTTTCCCATGTATTTGAAATGAGAAAATACCTTTTTCCAGTTTTACTCGATTTTCGGACACGTAATCCCATAAATACACCAAATAAGACACTAGTATTTGTTCCTCTAGTGTTCCACTATCAGTAAAAATCAGAGAATGCATTAAAACAGATTTTGTTTAGTCCTGTAATCTTTGATAAAAAAAAAGACGATTTTCCGCCCGTTTCTCCTTTTCTTTTATAACTTTATAACTATTTCCAGCGATTAATGCCTCAGCAAAGTACTGAATAATTATAAAATTGTACTTCCACTAGTTTATAAGGCTCCTCTTCTCTAAATGATAATAAATAGTCGAAAACTCGCGTTTTACGCACTTTTCCGACTCTTTTTGACTTTTTTTTACATGTTAAGCACTTTCTGCCCTTGTGAAAGGCTGAACTTAATTCAGTTACTCGCGAACGCAGAGCAAGAGAGTTTGGAACTTTGCCGATCGGTAAACAAAGTGACATATGGAGACGAAACGGTGGTCGGACGGAGCTTTGCTGTCGTCCAATCCCGACTTGCGGGCATACGAATCGGCGGGCTGCGAATTTTTCTACCGTAAACGAGTGCACTCGGCCTTCCAAGATCTGGAGGCAGAGAAAGCTATCATGAGCTTGATCGTCTACTGCATACACCACAAGGACGGCTGCAAATGGTCGGACGAGCTGCGAAAGCTTGAGGCTCACTTGAACACGTGCAAACACGATGCAATACCGTGCAGCAACAAGTGCGGGGCCATAATACCGCGGGTACTCATGGAGGACCACTTGAAGTACACCTGCGCCCAGAGGCGGGCCAGGTGCGAGTTTTGCGCCAAAGAATTTACCGGCTACGTGCTCGAGAAGCATATCGACATGTGCGGCTACGAGCCACTCTACTGCGAGAACAAGTGCGGCATAAAGGTGCAGCGCCGCCACCTGAGCCAGCACAAAGCAGGCGAGTGCGCGAAACGACGGATAGCCTGTCGCTACAGCAACAAGGAATTCGTCTTCGAAACCCTATCGATCCACCACGCCAAGTGCGGCAGGTTCCCGGTCGCGTGTCCCCACCGCTGTGAGACGGCCGTCCTGCCGCGTGAGGATCTTGAGGTGCACCTCAAGGACCATTGCACCACCCACCTGCTGTCCTGCTTGTTCAAGGAGGCTGGCTGCCGGTTCAAGGGCAACTGGTTTTCCCTCGACAAACACACAGACGAGTCGACGAAGGCCCATCTGAGCCTCATGTGCAACGTCGTGTCGAAACAGCAGCACTAAATAAGCAGCCTCAAGGCGGCGATCGGCAATCATAAGTTGCAAGTCGCTACTTGAAGCCCTGATTGTAAGTGGTACTATAAGCCGATGTTTGATGTATTCAAATGTAACAAACACACAAATGGACAAGAGACCAGATTTTTCTTCAAAAGATAATATAAACTGCCCTAGAAAGAGATAAATTTTTAGTGAATTCATCGCTTTCGACATAAAATAAGCATAATGAACGGCGCCAGGCTTTAAAATTTTAAAGACTCGCTTGTTTCGCCTAAAAAAATTCGATAAACATCTATCTCTCATTTTGTGCTCTTTTTTGTTGAATTCTTAGCGTTGAAATATTTTTAATATATGATTTACCAATGTCTAATTTTTTTTGTGATAAGATATCATATTCTAAGCAGTTTTTTGTCATAATATACTGCATTTCATTTGACGATTAAGAGTTTACGATCATATCTGTTTATTCATAGTTTTATAATACATGGATATTTTAAATCTCACATGTACTTTTAACATCTTTTTTGTTTTTGTAATCTGAATTTAACACATACTCGAAGTGAAATAATTCTTTTTAAATTTTTTTGTTAAATTTTATTTTCTAGAACCAAGGTACTGCTTTTTGTATTCACCGACAACTTAAATTCAGTATTTCTTTTGCTTTTTATCGTGCGTTAAAATATTTATGTTGTCTATCGTAAAATGTACTGTTTTTGTCAAAACATCGTAAACAAGATTTCAGTGTTGAAAAATTTCAATTCCTTTTCATAGTTGCTATTTTTGGATCAGTTGTTTATTTCTAATGATAAAAGTCGGTTATGATACCGAATCGTTAAAAAAAAATCATTGCATTTTAATTATAATATTAGACATGTTGGGAAAAAGTTATTAAGTATGTATACATGGTATTTTTTTATCTATTTATAATCTGAATCTTTATCTTCAATCATCGCCTTTAGCATTTGCTATTTAGTAGTACTCGAAATTTGGTTATCGAAAAAAGAAAACGCACATACTTCTGGAGTTAAGTACTAGAAATTGTTTTCAAGTTTTCTCAAAATAAATATTGCTAAGTCTACATCAATGATTCTGTAATCGTACACGTCCTTCATAAGTTGCAAGTTACTACTTGGAGCTGTGATTGTAAGTGGTGCAGTAAGCCAATGTTTGATATGTATAAATGAACCAAACAGACAAATGGACAAGATACCAGATTTTTTTTCGTATGATAATATAAACTGCCCTAGAAAGAGAGAAATTTTTAGATGAATTCATTGATTTTGACATATAATAAGCGTAATGAACGGCACCAGACTTAATAACTTTACAGACTAGCTTGTTTCTCCTAAAAAAATTTGACAAAGCAATAGAAGCTCTTTGTAATCATCATGTGGTAAATTTTGGTATAAATAATAAGAAATACATTTTTTCACAGTTAGATTGCTTGCAGCTAATTTTTTAGGTATGTCAACAAAACTATTCTCGATCCTAAGTTGATTGCTTTTTTTTCTGAAAATTCAGCATTTTAACTAGTGGACCAGATAATTCAATGTTTAAGAATTTTTATAAAACCTGAAAACATTTTAGTTAACTTAGCTTCGAAAATGGTGTTGTCGACGTACTTGAAAAAATAACTGCTAACATTCTAACTGTAAAAAATCCATCTCTCATTATTTATACCAGAATTTACCACATGCTGATTACAAAGAGCTTCTATTGCTTTGTAAAATTTTTTTAGGAGAAACAATCTAGTCTGTAAAGTTATTAAGTCTGGTGCCGTTCATTACGCTTGTTATATGTCAAAAGCGATGAATTCATCTAAAAATTTCTCTCTTTTTAGGGCAGTTTATATTGTCATACGAATAAAAATCTGGTGTCTTGTCTATTTGTCTGGTTCATTTATACATATCAAACATTGGCTTGCATCGTTTGTCAGAGTCTGCAGTATTGTGAGGTCTGTAATAATCAAGTCTGCCTTATAAAAAAAAAGAATCATAAATAAGAAGCCACTATTCTCTTTTTTATTTTGCGCAGACACACCTTAAATCTGAACAAAATCTTTAAGTAAGTTAAAGATTTAATAATAGGTGTAAGATTCAATACTTGTAAAAAATAAAAAGGAATTTGTAAATACAATAAAAGCTTTTAAATAAATAAGTGAAAATACATTTTTATTGATTTTCGAATGAATAGTTTGCAAGAAAAAGTATTAATATATAGAATATCAGGTGAATCTATCAGTTTTTTTCTTACAGGCATTTATTTATTCTAATCATTTAAAGGAGTCTAGAATTTATAATTCAAATAATTTCTCGAGTTATTTTGAGAGTAATATGGTAAGCATTAGGAAAATCATGTAAGCCTTCCATTATTCAATCAAAAGCTGTACATTCCAAATTTGGCTAAACAAATAGTAAGCAATGAAGCATTGAAATAATCAATTTGCATCAAATAGTAAATTATTAAAAAATGTATGCAAAATGATGGTCTTAGTGAGCATGTAATAAATTGATTATTCACAAAATATAAAATTGTAATGGAAGAATTCCGATACATTTTGATTATATTTTTCTTATTCATTTAATTCCCACAGTTTTTAATTTATTACCAACATCATGCTTTATATGCCTCACAAAAAAAGTAATTTGCATATGCTAATTTCGAAAACTCATTTTTGTACAAACAATTGCACATAACTTATGAATCGTTGAATGTGCTTCAAAATTTCTTCGAGTGACTCTATGTGAAATCATTAAATAAGTAGAACAAGATTTAAAAAATTAAATCTTGACAAAAACCAAAAAGATGCTTTTTATTAAAGTTTGTTTCATTAAGAATATGATCTCAAGTAATGTTGCAAAACTTTATATAATACTTTGTATCTAACTCTGAAAAATACAATTATTTCGTACTAATTTTTACCGTAGCACACACACACACGGAGGAACATTTCCCAATAGTAGACAAAACTTGATAAAACTTATTTATAACGTGTTTTTTTTAAATGGGTTTTTTTTTGTCCATAACAAAACTTCCTTTACAAAAAAGCAAAATCCAGTTACTTTTCAAATTTTTATAAACCATACACTGTGCGCGTTTAGTACAAAATTACTACTTTCTTTATAATGGACTGTATTTTTTTTGTTACTATATTTATATATATATATTCTACTTATACATTAACTTGAATTGATTTTTACAATAACCACCTTGGTGTGGACAGTGTGAATTTTAATCCCATCTGAAACCCCTTATCCTGGTGCCTGCTATAACCCACAACCCTTTTACCCATGCTCCCAAACTATTAAACCCTCTTTTTTGACCTCTAGATCCTATAATTTTTCCTCTATCGTATCCTGCACCTATCCTTGTTCGTGCCCTGACCCATAACCCTTTTACCCATTTTCCCCAAGTATTATACACTATCTTTTAACCCCTAGATCTATAGTAGAATGTTAAAAGAGGTTTGTACTAATACTATAAATTCAGTACAATGGGGGAGAGCTTCTTTAAGAATCATGTTTTATTTAGCAATTTCAGTATCTCTTAGCGATTCACATTTTATTCATTTATTTTTTAAGACTTTTGAAGTACAGTGATCCATTTGTCAAATTGTTTTTGGACTGAAAATAAAGCGTTCACTGATATACAGGATTCTTTGTATTCAAGTTGCAGTTAATAACCGGTAATGAATGTGGATTATAATATGAGCAACTACTTGATCATCAATAGTTAATGAATCAAGTATTTTTCAGCAAGTATGAATAGTTACAAAACCATATAGTTATAGAATAAATCAACTATCCATCATCTATGAATGACGGTGAATTTACTGTTGACGAATATTTGTGTAGTGTAAATCCAAAGCCTTGAATCATAGTTGATAAATAGCTCATTACCTACAAGTAGTTCGTTCTATCATTGTAGATGATTCTTTGAAAACTGTCCTTCAAAATTAAGTGCCTTACTAAAAGTCGTCATGGACGCGTGTGAGATTGGCGAGTGGAGCACGTAAGGGTACAAAGGATTATAGACAAAAGCTGCAGGTTAAACAATAAGCAATGACAATTACTTCAATGCTAATCTCACATGAATTCGAGGTAATTGTTTTTCTCTTGAAATTTGCATTGGAAATGATGAATCCTCCGTAATGCTAGACGCCAACCACTCCGTACAATAATTGTGGACAGAATTTCAAGGTTGAACAATGAAAAAAGCATGACAAATATGTACAGAAACTACTGTAGGGACTGGATCTTTATTAAAAAAACATACTTACAAGTGGTTTAACCAAACTCAGAGAACAGCGAAAAATCGATTTTAAGTTGAGAATCTAAAATTTTTTAAATTTTCTTTCTCAGAACGTAGACTTACAGTCTTGAAAAAGAAAAAAATTGTTAGTCAAACTTGGAACTAAAAACAGTGGGACTATATCATGTGTAAGACAAGCCATATTGGACATGAAATATGGATTCACTACATATGCCACTAAGCATTACGAACCACAGGTCCAGACCATTTTTTTATCACCGATAGAACTTAAATAAATGAAATGAGTTCCGGAGAAGTGAGGACCATTCATTTACGGTGAATTTTTTTTTCTACAAAGTTTGGAAATCAATAGGACTTCACGAGAAAGCAATACCGTAATTTATTTGGAATTTTGTAACAATACCCTTGGCTTTAGTCACGGTCACAATTTCAGAAATTTTTCTCGAAACATACACTTGTTAATTTCCTAGAAAAATTCATACAGATGACAAAAAAATTATTGCTTGTCAGTATTTTCTGTACAATACGATGGAAATATTCGGACGATTTTTGGGGATAGTTTTTCTCGTTATTTTTCAGTTTAAAAGATTAAAATAAAATAATTGAAATGAATGGCACTTTTTTTCTAGTTTTTTATAGAAAAATATCGTTGAAATATTGATAATTCATTCTAGATCAGTCCTGTTGCATGATAGAAGTCAGATATATGTAGGCGGTAGGGGGTGCTAAAAGTCAGAATACATCGATGTCATGATTTATTTTGTTCCGTAGAACGAAAAAAAATTGTATAGAATTTTTTGTCAGAAAGATGATCGCTAATTATCTTCCTAGCATCAAATTAACAACACTTAACATGGTGGATCCAATATGGCAGCTTGCATTTAAAAAATCAACGAATTTTGCCAATTAAAAAGTATATTTTAATCTACGTAAAATTATAAATATAAAGCGTCATTTGAAAAATTTCCGCCGTTAGCACCATGTTCGAGAAAAGAAATTATTAAGTCTTAGAACTTTTTGGCTGACAAAATAATATTTTGTATGATTTAGAAACCTTTAATAACGGAATATATAAGTGCCTAAAGGTTATCAGGGTATCAGGGTCACCGAATGAAAATCATGTGACAGATTCGAAAAATCTAAAATTGCGGATCCAATATGGCTGCTTACATTTTAGAAATTTATCTGTTTTAAAAATTAGCAAAATATTTTGTGGCTTCCTTTTTAGGTATTTTTTTTCTGAAGCTATACTCTTAATAAAAAAAAAAAGTTAATCTTGCAGAAAAAAATGCAGAAAAACTTGTATAGTTATCGTACTTATTTTCTGCTGTTAATTAGTTGACTGCAAAGTTTATTTCAAATATTTTTTCTGCAATTCAAAATTCAACCTATGCATTGAAAATTAGAGTAACTAATAAAATTCTTAACACTTGTAAGAATTGAAAAATAAAAAGATATACTGCCTATTGGATCTGGGATTAGAATCTATGCTTATATTTTTCAGCTATTGGTATTACTTATAAACAACAATAATGTTGGAATGCTGCAAAAAAATAAAAAATAAATATCAACAGTCATCGGCAGGATCAGCTGTAGAGAATCCTGCAGGATAAACTTAAGCTTATTCTCAATTAGTAGGAAATCGTTGTAAATATCAAAGAAATTAATATTAAATATTTGCGCATGTTTAGAGAATCAACACTGACGTACTTTCAAATAAATTTATAATACCATGAACTTTAAAAATTATAGATAAAGCCAAGCTGACGCCGTCATATCTCGAAGTTATAATGTAAGTAACAACTACTTTTTATCATATGTTGAAAGAAGGGTAAGTTATATATGCACAGAAAATAAACTTTCCTAAATAACATGATCTTAATAGTTTCTATTTTAGCTATTTTCCATTAACATTTAAGAATTACATGAAAATTTTTTCCAGAAATGGTGCTATAAACTGTCATTTTGTAATTAAAAAAAAACAACTTCAAATTGTACGTGAATAAATATACTACTACTTAATCTTCACTATTACAGATTTCACAAAATATCAGTATCCATATTGGATCCGCCTTTATGGATTTTCTAAATCCATCACTAGATTTGTAATAAGTGACCTTCATTAGTTTTATGCACCTAAATGTTTCTTGATAAAAGTATTCTAAATCATATCAAATATTTTTTTCCTATTCTGTTAGGCCAACGAGTTTTGAAACTGTATGAACCTTTTTTTCAATAATTGTGCTATCCACAAAAATTTTTTTAGTGACAATTTTTACTAATTTTTTTACGTAGACTACAAATATATTTTTAATTTGGCAGAATTCATGTATTTTAAAATTTTTGGCCACCATATTAGATCCTTCATTCTGAGATTTGTCAATTTGACACTTGATTAGTAATCTGCAACCCTACATGTCCACAAAAAAACTCCTTACACTTTTTTCTTGTTTCAAAGAATTACAGAACAAGATTATATGTAAGAATAGTGTTTTTTTACTTTCAACGCCGCTTAGCACCTACAATGTTCCGACTTCGATTATGCGACAAAAATTATTCGGAAGTAAATATTTTACAGTAGTTGTATACGAACGTTTGAAGGTTATCGAAAATGTTACATTTCTCAGTCCAATAAAATGTAATTGTTGCCATTTTATTGTATGATACTGCTACATACATGAGGAACATTGCAAATTTTCTTCAGATTTTTTTCTTCTTTATTTATCGAAATATCATGTCCATAAATAATAAACACTTTTCGTAATGTAAAAATGTAGTGTTCATTTAATTCTAATAAACAACGACACGTTTTATTCTCTATCTAAATAGCTGCAAACTGACTGGTTTTGATTTTTAAAAAAGGCTGTATCATCGTTAAAAATGCATTTGTTTATGAAACTTTTCTTTATTTTTATAAATACAGGCATTTTCAACAATGAATATGCCTTTTTTGGGAAATTAAAAAGTGTGAATTTCTAGCTATTGAGGTGGAAACGAAAACTAGCTTTCGTATATTAATATCGGATAGTAATTACATTTTTTTCATTACAAAAAGTATTGGCTTTTTATTCACACGACATATGTAAAAATTAACAACAAGTAAATTTGTTGATTCTGTTCCTACAAAATTCACAAGTATGCGGTCCAAGAAAAAAATCCGAAATGGCAACCGTCACAGCCGCCAAGGATGTTGTTAAAAAATTTTGAATAAATTACAATAATGTTCCCTCACTAACAACTATTGATTCTCAAAGATAAGTGAAAAAAAGGATTTTTTTGTCCTGGTTGACGTAGAGTGCCTAATATATATTTGAAAGAAATTTCGAATCGACTTGTAATAATTTAACTTTCGGTTTTGTTTTCCGTACTCATTAATTGGTTAAATTTATTAGCATAATTAATTTTAAAGTGATATGCACCTGTATTATTTATTACTTAAGATAATTATATCAATTAAAAAAAATGTAAAAAAAATCATACTTTATGCTTTTGTGCTGAAGGTAGATAAATTTTGTCTAGAATATAGGCTTTAAATTCTACAGGTAATGCTAGAACGTGCATGGATGGACCATCGATATTTGCAAAAGAATTTGGTGTTAACACACAATCAGTTTAAAATTTTTCAAATATTCTTACTTTATATTGATGTAGTAAGAAAGCGACTTAAAAAAATTATATGACATGTGTAGAACAACAGACTCGATGTATTTTGATATGTATTAATGGGCAAAAATGAAATAAAGTATTCATCAAATGCTTATACATGGTACTAAAATTGCAACAAATTTCCAGTACCAATGATTAATTTTAAAGATACAAGATACTAGGAATGACAAAAGTTACTATACTGAAATAGTAAAAAATATTTTTGAATTCGAGTTACCCCAAAGCATTAGGATTAGGCATGATGTTTTTTTTTATTATAATCCTGAAAACAAAATCAGTCTTATTCATACTTCATTTATTCATATTTTTGTGTCTTGAATTTTTTATGTCCCATACAAAATACAATAATAAAACATCGTTACATCAAATTATGTTTTGCTATATTATTTTCTCTTCTGAAAGAGTTTTTTTAATCTTATTTTTTTGTCATTAGATTGATTTTCTGTATATCTTTTGGCTGAATAGTACATCAGGAATGTCTATTGTAGCAGCTTAATTTTTTTTATAACTTCGCTTACGAAAAAAAGCAAACAAAAGCATGTTTTTTTAATAATATTTATAGGATGTCTCTAGGTCTTGTTCTATTTGTAATATTTTTGAACCAGTACCTCATCCATTTCACAATTTGATTTTGGCAAAATAAGTGAAAATTAAGAAAAAAACATAATCAAAGGTTACAAAACAAGTATTTTAGAATCATATTTCAATTGTAACAATGTTCTAGACGTTCTAGTGGCTTATAAATCATACAGTAACAAATTTTTTTTTAATTTGATCTACAAAAACAAGCGAAAACTATAATAGTTTGCGTTTATCAAGGTAGTTGTATCCCAAAATTTAACGGTTATTGGAAAAGTCTTACTTCTCAGTCATATATCATGTCATTGTTGCTATTTTTATACATGATACTGTCACACATAAAGGTTGATACATGGATTTTTTTTACACTTCTTTCTCATTTATATATTGAAATAACGTGGTTATGAGAAATGTATACGCTTTGCAATAAAATTTTGCAATGATCATCTAACAGAAGGGCTAATTGTTTCCTCAATTTAAATCACTATGCTGCACCGTCATAGATTTTCTATGGAATCGTATTGATTGTTAGAAATACATATGTTTATGAAAAACAAAAAATTTATTATTAATACATGTTTACTAATAATACGGCTTTTTTTAAATATTAAAGACCTCGAGTTTTGTAGCTATTCAGATGGAGAGAGAAACTAGTCGTTGTTAATTAAAATCATATAATAATGATAAAATTACCATCACATGAAGTGTAAATTTTTCGCTTACACGATATTTTGGTAAATAAATGAAATAAAAATCTGAGAAAAATTCTTCATATACTCTCTATATGCGACCGTATAATACATTTAAATAGTACTAATTGTATATGTCACGGAGCAATATACATGTTTTAATAACCTTTAAATTTTGGAATACAACTACCTCAATACCTTATTTTATTAATATGTATGAACTGATATACTTTTCTCAATACCCTAGTACTCAAATATTGTGCAAGACAGTGATGAATGCGTTTTGATAACATTATTCGCAATAAATAAACAGAAACTTAGGGTAAATATAAGCCTGTATTCTCAAGTCATATTTTATCTGCAACCTTTTTTATATCTACTTCTAATTTACAAATGTCACACAGCAATATAAACGTTTTACAATTCTATTTGTGTAGAATGAACAAGAATCATTAAATACCTAATTTAAGGTAATCATTACGAATTTTTAGGTTAAGAGTAAAATTTTGTACTTCTTGAAATACAACAGTACTCATTCAATGTCAATTACAGTTACTAATAGGACGTAAAAATTTCATACAAAAAAATTAATCAGAATCTTAGAATAAAATTGTAAATAAAAGTTATTTATAAAGTATATTAAGGTTATGCCTTAATTTAACATTATTCTGTAGGCAGTTGTATTTTAGCTTTGATACAAAAAGTAATTTATTATAATGCAGTCTATATAATATAAGCAAAGAGTATAGGGAAAACGTAGTTTATTGTTATCATCGCAAAATCTCGAAAATATTTATAAATATTATATTTTTTAAATGCACGTGTGTTTACTAATCTCCGATACATTGGAAAACCGTTGCAAACTTATTGTCGCCTAGCTTCTTCATTCACATGTTCTTTATTTTTTAAGTCACAACATCATTAATTTTCTTTTTTTCTAAATTAAAAAACTTTATCGATTAAGAAATTTCATGATCTTTTACATTTTTTACCGCAAAATATTATGAAACAACTTTCACTGGCGAAAAAATCCATAATTGAAATAAAATCTTTTTCCGAAATCGATAAAATAAAAATAAAAATTATTAGAAAATCAAATGAGCTTCAAGATTTTCTACCACAACAAATTCTTAAACAACGTTTGATAGCAAACAATCACTTTGTTACAAAAAAACGATCTTCCGAAATCGATAGAATGAAAAAAAAAAAACGATTTGATGAAATTAAAATTTTATTTTTCAGCAATGATGAGTATCCAAAACTGAAAAAATCTTACAGAACATCCATCATGAAATATCATACAACAACGATAAAAATCGGTTCAAGAAATCCTACGATATTACTGATTATATATGCATTCCTTACTTAGACCTACGCAAACCCAGGTACTAAATCTTTTTATTTCATCTGCATACGTTTTCTTGTACAAAATTCAATGATGTTTCAGAACTTTTGTCGTAAAATATCCTTAAATAAGAATAAATGGCTTGAAAATCAACTTTTTTAAAATAACTGATTTAAAAAAATTAGTACAATCAAAATAAAATAAAAAACATTCAGCAAAACTCATTTTTTTTTAACGATAATAGGAATCCAAAACAAACATTAGTCTAGTTGCATCAAAATCCGTCAAGGCAATCCTGAGATACAACTAATTACATACATACATACACACACTCACTCACACACACACACGCGAGCGCGGCCGGACAGACGGACATTTTCCAATGATAGTTTGAACTTCATAAAGCGTATTTTCAAAATGTTTTTTTCAAATGTAATTTTTGTCCATAACAAAACTTCCTCTACAAGAAAGCAAGAAAGTTTCCGAAATTTCATAAACCATACACTGTGCGTGTTTAGTACAAAATTTCTAATTTCTTTATAATATGCTGTATTTATTTTCATACTATATATGTGTATATATATATATATATATATGTATACTTGTGGGGCTTCGCCCCCTGCGCGCTCCGCGCGCCAACCCTCATCGTTAAATATTTTTATTCTCATGTCTAAATATTAAGTAAGAAAATTTTTTTTCAATACACATATATGCGTTCAAACATAGATAACTAGAGCGATCTCATGAAAATTTGCTAAAAATTCGAACAAATATAGTCAATATATAAAGAGTTTACTGATTCATCACATAGTAGCTAAAAATTTAATACTGATAATGACTCTAATGGGTATTTGAGATTGTAATTGATTCATATATATATATATATATATATATATATATATATATACATGTATAATATTTACGCACTTAGTATAATTACAGAAATAGGTATGAGCCTTTGTTATTTTTGGTCATTTTCAAATCAATTATGGATATAAGTTCATATCAAGATATAATTTCTGAATTCTTTTTTCATATTTGTAAATGTGAATTGTTTTTTTTATTTTTTTTTCATTTATTATATATATTTTATAACCTTCTATATTTTCTTTCTTTGTTCTATAACTATTAAAAATTATTATCCTCTTATATTAGTATAAATATTATTTTCAATTAAGTTACTTATGCAATTGATTAAACATACAACATCGTGTTAAAATTTCTTTTTACAATTACATAATATTATAATTTATAACGCATTACATATTTTTGTACTTCCATTTTTTACTGTTGTGCCCTATTTACCTACATACATATCTTATATTTGCACATAAATCATCTTTCTCCTGCATATCTCTCCATTAATTTGTAATCCTAGATTTCTGAATAATATTATCATTTTATTTGTTTTTTTTTTCTCTTTACATAGCATTGTGAGCTTTTTTTTATCGCAGATCCTACAGTCCATCACTTTAAAATTTCTAAACTTACCTATATCTTTTTCCTTTTACTCTGTCTGTTTTTTTTTTCAACTTTTACAGATGATAGAGTTAATAATTACTATATAGTTTTCCTGTATTTTCTGATTGACAAAACTCTTTCTTTCCTTTGTAAAATTATCTTTGGTTTTATTAAGTTGATTCTTCTTCGTAGCTTTTTTTATAAATCCTATTACTGTCTAATCCTTTACTTTTTCATATACTATAACTTCTTTGGAAAATTTTTAGTCCTTATCACTATATATATATACAGTAATATACATATTTATATATATATGGGGTATTCTTAGTTCACGTGAGACCCTAACCCCGCCAAAAATTGGCAAGTTGTCTCGAGAGGGATAACAGGTCAAAATTTAGCTTGAAACTTATAGTTTTAATTGCAACGTTGCTATCTCAAAAAATTCAACATGGTGGACTGATATGGTGAGCTGAAGCAGGGGAGAGCATTCAAAAAATTAAATTATTTATATTATTTAGCCCCAGAAAGCTATTAAAGGGTGGGTAAAAAGGTTCTATACGTAGAGTTATCATAAGTTAAAAAGTTTTTTTACCTCCTTACGTAGCAATGTTCTGCTTTAAAAATTTTTTTATTTTATTCCAGATCCTACAGTCTATTACTTGATAACTTCTAAACTCACCTAAATCTATTTATTTTTACTGTATTTTCTCTCTGCTTTTTTCCTTTTTTTTTTTACATATTACGTATGATGTAGTTGTCAATTACCGTATAGTTTTTTTGTATTTTCTTAATGACAAAAAACTTCTTTTCCTTTGAAAAACTGTTTTTGATTTTGTCAAGTTTATGTTCCCTCGTTGTTCTTTTTATAAATCCTATCGTTTTCCAATCCTCTACTTTTTTATTCACAACTTTCACTTTGTTGCTTATTTTGTATGATTTTCATTGCTAAATTCCGTTCATTCTTCAATTTGGCATAAATAAGGCCACCTGCTCTTGTCTTTTTTTCGTATGACCGAAAAATGAATTTATTTCCTTTTTTCTCATGCCTAGTTCTAGGCTAACTCTTTTCGCCTCCATTTTTTATATATATCCTGATATATTTGCATTCAAACTCAACATGATATTTGTAAATCAGAATTAATTTTTCCCTTTTCCTTTCCTTTTTATTTAAAAATCCATGCCTACCTAGCCCGTCTCCAGCTTTCGTATACATCCTTTTGTCTTTGCATCTAAAATAAACTTCATATTTTGAATTGGCCTTTTATTTTTTTAACATATTTTTATTCTGTTTTATAGGCAATTCTCAGTTACATATGTAAAATATAATTAAATTATTTCGTCCACGAACTATAATATTTTATTTAAACTTTCTACGTTAGCTCTTTTGTTTAAGTCTAAAACTGATTTGACTGCCCATTGCAAGTACGTCGTGGTGAATGCTTATTCTGCGTACTTTATTAAATAATTTAAAAAAATTATGTACAATATAAAATATAATGACGAATGAACAGAACCCGTGATGCGTTGTATGCTCGTGTTGATGCGGCTGGGGAAGGTCTTCAAAAGTGACCGCAATATTTTGGAAATTTGATTAATTCCATGCTACGTCGCACAGTGGGACGAAATGGGAAAATTTTTGTCAAAATTAGATAACTCCCGATCACGGGTTCATTTATTTTCCAGCGTTTAGACAGTAGATTAAAGGAAAATTGGTCCGGAGCTGTGGCACGACCCAGGAGGGGCAGTCAAAATCCCCCAAAATTCCTCAAAACACCAAATCGCCTTTTTTCTTTACAAATGGCAATAATTTTTTTCAAACACAACATAAAATCATCGCTCAGGATTTTAGAGATGTAAAGCTCAATATCTTAGACACTTTTGAAAAATTCAAGATGACAGCAGCAAAATGGCGGCCAGAACATTAGAAATGATGCATTATTTTGGTTATTTTGATAATTATTATATCTTATTTCTTACATTCTCTTTATAATTGCTCTTAAATTAGTATATACTTTAAGTTTGATACGCTTCGATGTCATATGCCATTTTAAATCCAAAATGGCGGCTGCAACAAAATGGCGGACTATCTATTTTGTAAGGAGCATTTTAATATGGGTATCAAATGAAAGGGTTTAATGAGTGGAGTAAAGTCATATATGGATATCAAATTAGAGAATTTAATGAGTGGAATGTAGTCATATACGATACGCCATTTTTAATTTATAATGTCTGCCAGAAAAAAACAGGAAATTATTTTTACTTTATTTCTCACGATATAAATATTTTATTGACATGCAGGTTTCTATAGAACATTCACTGAAATTTCATCATACGTTTCGACAGAAATGGTGGACTATTTGTTAGTTAGCAAACCTTTTGACGTATTTGACAATTTCAAATATATGATAAATTAATTACGATGATTGACGTGTCGTGGTCATAGTTATACATTTATTTTGCGCTCACCACAATGTACATGAAGACCTTCCTATGTTTTTATTGCGAGAAGCGTACAAGCATACGCAACAAAAAATTCCTTTATGAAGTTTATATTTACCTACAACGTTTGAAATGTTTTATACGTTTAAGCTAATAACTGATAAATTAAATCTATTCACAATACAATAAATTTGCCGTAAGATATTTCAAGAGCTTAATGCGCTTAGAATTGTTATCTATTTTATTCTTTTATCTGCTGCATTGCATTAATGCATGGTCATTATCGTTAAGTGAATTTTCTAAAATAAGTCACAAACTATTTTGTATCTGATTTTGAATTTTAAACGAATTTTTATTCTTTAGTATTTGAACGAATATTTATTCTTTAGTAGAAGTTCTTATATTTTGTTCAAATTGATAGAAATAATATCATTATAACAATCATTACTATCAATTCAAAGCAAAATTTCTATATGCATAACTCATTACACTATTCTTTATTATAATCTTTTTCGATAGCTACGATAATTTTATTAAAAATTATATTTGCGTATATACGTAATAATTTATAGAGTTTTGATGATATTTCTTCTTCATCATTTGAATCGTATGTTCCACTTTAATCTGAAATGCTCTCATCACTGTTACTAGACTCTTCGTCATCACTATCTTTACTTTTTCTGGACAGATCATCCTTACTATTTTGAACACTGTTGTTTACAGTCGTTTTTAACAGTTCTTCCTGCTCGCTTACATATTTACTACTCCTATGAAACAACGGTCAACATTAGTACTTTTTATAATATCAATATTCTAACTTATTATATATTTAAAAAAAATTTTAATTCATTATAAAGTACAGGATAAAACAAAACTATTTAAACATTAGAAGAATGTTATTGATCGAATAAAATGGACATTCTAAGACAACTACAAATAATGAATCCATACTTACTTGATGTAGCGACTCGCCTTTATGGGAAGATCTTCAGGACAATGGTTTTTGTTTCTCCTTTCTATATAAATGAGTGATATTTTGGGATCGCTCATGTATAAAGCTCTTTTAAGTAAGTCTACACTCCACTCATTAAATTCTTTAATTTGATACCCGTATCATAATGCTCCGTACATAATAGATGTTCCGCCACTTTGTCGCGGCCGCCATTTTGAATTTAAAAAGGCGTGGGTGTAACATACATGACTTTACTTCACTCATTAAACCCTTTCATTTGATACCCATATTAAAATGCTCTTTACAAAATAGATAGCCCGCCATTTTGCTGCAGCCGCCATTTTGGATTTAAAATGGCATATGACGTCGAAGCATATTAAACTTAATGTATGTATTAATTTAAGAGCAATTAAAAAGAGAATCTAAGAAATAAGATAAAACAATTATCAAAATAACCAATATATTGCATCATTTCTAATGTTCTGGCCGCCATTTTGCTGCCGTCATCCAAAATTTTTCAAAACCGTCTAAGATATTGAGCTTTACATCTCTAAAATCCTGAGCGATGATTTTGTGTTGTGTTTGAAAAAAATTATTACCATTTCTGTAAGGAAAAAAGGCGATTTGGTGTTTTGGGGCATTTTGGGGATTTTTACTGCCCCCCCCCCCCCCCCCTGGGTCGTGCCACAACTCCGGACCACCCCCCTGGGTTGTGCCACAACTCTGGACCAATTTTCCTTCAATCTACTGTCCAAACCCTTAAAAATAAAAAAAAGCCATTCAAATCGGCCCACGTGATCGGGAGTTATCTAATTTTGACAAAAAATTTCCCATTTCGTCCCAATGTGCGTCGAACGCAGAAAATACTTGATTTTGAAGCCGCTCGCTTAAGTTATTAAGTATTAATCAATCGTATTTAAAACAGTCAGAAGTAAAATTAATTAATGATGGCGATCATAATTATTGAAACAATATTGATATGTTGAGATGGTAGCATAATATTGATAAACCCAAAAATCTAAAAAAAAACAATGATAGTATCTTCAAGTTTGAAAAAATTCACATTCACATTTATTTACTGCAGCTTGAATTAAAAAGCATTCTGTAATATGCTAGTTGTTAACTTGTGAAAAACGAAGAGAATGATTGATCTTCATACATTACTTATGCGTAAGGAAAAATCTTGCTTAAAAAATATTACCTTTCATGATTGAAAAAAAAGTTGCATGATAAACGAAATCATTTTAAATTTCACAAATGTTTTACATATGGAATAAATATAGAGCCTGCTGAGCACTATTGTGGAATAGACTAGGAAACGTAATGGAGCATAAGAATAAAAAAAAAAATACTGCAAAATTAGTCAGGCAATGCCAACATGATATGGTTTGTTATGGTAAGTAGTGTTTCAGCAAAGATAAAAATATTTTCTAGCTAATAGCTGACATCTAGTATACTTGAGCTTAAATGCCTAATTGAAAATGTTAGCTATTTATTAGTAGGATTTTACACTTAGTAAATGATACGGTACACCTACATTTATACTAATAAATACATGTTCTCTACCGTTTTAGCCCACATACTTTCATTTAAACTCCTAAAGCCGAGAAGGTTGCTCAGGTTATCTTGGACTGCCAGGTATAAGCTTTCATAACTTATAGTTTTCCTCTGCCGTACTGCTGAGTTCTTCTGCAGTTTGTTAGTGTCTGTAGTTGTTGCAAGTATGGGCTTCTCCCATAAAAAGGATGAGAGCTGTAACATTTAGAGGGATAGTAGAAAGAAGAGCAGATGCATCGTCTATTAGGTCTAGACTATGGCTTTTTCAGGAGATACAGCCGAAGAATTGCTAGTGTACTATTGTTTGCTTACACGTGGCTTTTAATTGCTGACAATAAATTTTAACGGACAGGCTCAAGTATTCGCCACTAATATCCCTTGCCATACTGTGTGATATCTAATGATCATCTACTGTAATGTAATTGCTGGAAAAGCATCCAAGTATCCTCTACGACAATAAAATAATGATAATTTATAACTGTAAAGAAGAATAATTATAAGAAAAATGAGAAAAAAAAGTAGGTAGTGGAGTGGCATAGCCTTCAAGTTTTTTTTTCTGAGACCTCTGCGGGTAATAGCCAGCTTTGTAAGTTTGTAACGCTGACCATGGTATAATAGCCGACGTGGATGTTACAGAAATCTCTGCAAGAAGGAGAGATTAAAGCCATGACTAAGATATAGCCAGTCATCCTCGTTTGTGCACAAAGTTATTCGTGAAACCATTTTAACCTGTATGTCAACGAAATTCCGACTTAATTAAAGAACTTTAGTACAAATCAACTTAATGCAGGTTAAATTTTTTGTCTCACAGATTTGAAAATACTCACAAATTTCATAAAAAAATACTGCTTTGTGTAATTCTAGTAAAGAAACAATTTCTATTTTATCATTTGACGAACAAGCATATACAAATTTACTTGTGTGCGGACATTAGTCATGCATTATTCAGTTCATATAGATGGAGTATACTAATCAGAAGCGTATACCCTGTACGCCATAAATTATAAAAATGCTGCGTTGCCATTTGATGCACACGTTCTCTGAACTAAATCTTATCTTGAGTGTACGTAGTATTGTAAAATAATGATTGTTTTACTTCTTCCATTCGGATTGTTAAAATAGTTATTTATTCAACCTAAAGCTCAATATAGAAATAATAATGTAATAATCAAAGGATTAACAAAGTTAGATAATTTATATAAGTCAGTTTAAGGTAGTTCTATCCTAAAATTTAAATGTTATTACAAATGCAATATTCCTTAGTCATATATCATTTTAGTATTGATATTTTCATGTATGATACTATCACATATGTAAAGGCTCCATCGTGGATTTTTTTCAGATTTTTTCCTTATGTATTTATCAAAATATCACGTGCGTATGCAATTAGCACTCTTTGAAATGAAAATTTTCCAATCATCATCCGATTTTAGTATGTAAGGGCTTATTTTTAATCCATATTAATAGCCACAAATTCTCCATGTTTGATTAAAAAAAAAAAAACCGTATTATTGTTAAACATGTTTCTATTCCAATATTTATGAGTTAATGCATTTATAATAGTCAATACGACTATTCCAAAAAATCAGAGTAGGTAAATTTATAGCTATTTAAATCAAGGAAATAACTAGCCCTTGTCAACTAAAATTGGAGAATTATTATAAAATTTTTAATGCAAAAAGTGTGCGTTTTTCGTTCACTTGATATTTTGATGAATAAATGGGGAAAAAATCTGAAAAAAATCATGATGTACGCTCTATATGCGATAGTATCATACATTCAAATAGCAAAGATTCTATCATATGTCCCTGAGTAATATAAATTTTTTGATAACCTTTACATTGTTAGATTCAACTACCTTGAGTATTAACGTTATCAGGAAATTCTATGTGCAATATGTAAGTATCTTGTATCATGCAGGGCAGGATAACTTTGTGAGCGGACGGTAGACACTTGAAATAAGTAGTAGTATTATTTATTAAAACAATACATATGTCACCGCTATGCAATTAGGGTGAGCCCGGTGCGTGAGGGCATCCAGCTCGCTTCGCACGCTTCCACAGACTAACGCTATGTTATAGCGCGGCACGCAGGCCCTCGCTTTAACGGCACTCCCACACACGCACACATCGGCTTACTCTCATTGCGGGGCGCGCATACATCACAATTTCTCCCCTTTTTTACAATCTCACTGCCAGGCATTTTGAGCGTCTGGGCTTCGAGATTTCAGCATCGATAAGCTGATTGCGGTGCCATTTACAGCTGACTCCCGGCGCGACATTAACTCGGTACGTAACGGGTGACACTTGCTTCTCGATTACACCTGGTATGCGTTTCTTTTTATGAACACTATAGCTTGAGGCCATTACGCGCTGACCAGGTGTGAGTTTAGGTTTTTGTAAGCCGTGATGGGCTTTGATTTGTTTGCCCTGGTTCTTTTCTACCACCGTACGTGTCTGATCCAGGCATAGCGTGTCAAAGCGTGTGCGCAACTCTCGATTATACAATAATTCCGCGGGAATTTTGCCGGTCGTGCTATGTTTACAGGTTCTGTAGTAATATAAGAGAATGTTGATAGCGCTCTCCACGCTCTTTCCCCCTTTTACAATTTAAGTAATTTTTTCTTTTAAAATTTGGACAAAATTTCCGGCAGCTCCGTTCGTCGCGGGATAGTATGGTGCTAAAAATGAGTGCTAATAATTTCTATCTTCCATTTTTTCAATGTTTGTTTTACCATGATCGTTCTCGTTCTTGTGGTCGAAAATTTATCATTAACTTAATTTTCTGATCTATGATCTTTATATTTTTTATCACTCTTATTAACATCTTTAATGTTTTAGACCATTTAATTTTTTTTTCGCATCTTGTCATTTAAAATCATTTCTAGTAAATGTTCGTAAGCATTATTGTTTTCTTTCATTTTTCTTTGTGTATTCAAATTGTTGTAGTCAAAACCGTCAGCATCGACACTTTGCTGAAATATTTATTTTAAACAAAAAAACCTGAGAGAATAACATTGTTTGCGTTACTTTACCAAATCAGTAAACTTTCTTATATTTTTAATGCAAAAGATTGCAATTAAGTATCTTCTTTATTGCCTATAGTAAGAGTAAAAAGAAGAAATAGTGTCATCATAGTAAGAGTCCACAAACCTAATTGTTTTATTTTTGAGGGACAATTTGGATGTATACATAAATTTGCACGAAGAAAATGTTAATCTTTTTTTAATTGAAAAATCTTGATATTCTGAAGTCTAGGTTGGGAAAGCAAGCTATAACGCTTAATCGCATTTATTTAAGTTCGATGGTTGGTCTGTAGAACGTGCTGGGGGCACAGTCCCAGTTGTGGGTATATACATCTTTTACTATTGTACATTGCGATTTTTGTATAGCTATTTGACATTTCCCCTAAGCCTCCTGCTTGCCCTTTCGATGATCCATCCATGGTCGTCCCACACCCTCTTCACAAAATATGATAGGATTCTGTTTTCCTATCTTAAAAGATTGATGGTCACGTGACAGAAGCCTTTTTATTTGTTCTGTGATTAGTCGAGACTTGTAACGAGAATGTAAATTTGAAAATGAGATTTAAAAGAATTATTTAATAGTGAATATAATTTTAAAATAAAATGACTAAAATAAAAATTATTTATTATTTAATTTTTTTTCATTCAAACAGATTGACTGGTTTATTTGAGTTGGTTATTTTGAATAATAAATTCGTTTAATTGTAGCAGAGAATCAAATGAGAAAGTTGTCAACATTATAAAAATTATCCAGAGTAAGATATGATTTGTTTCTACTCTTGAACCGTTGATTTGTTTCTACTCTGGACTAATTGTCACCGTAGAGTATAAATATGAATTTACAAATCTAAAACCTTAAAGCATTGGTTATGGTATTTGAATTAAAAAAATTTTTAATCAAATTAATATTAAACATACAATGTTTACTACATCTCTTTTTCTAAAAAAAATCCGAGTGTTAAAGAACCACATATTAGAAATCTCTACTTTTGGTATGATAGAAAACGCAAGAAAATTATTTTGTTGAATTAACATATATATTAATAGAAAAATATAAAACAAATAGAAAAATATTCGTAAATGTCAATCGAAGTAAGAATCAACATAATTAGAGCGTGCGAAGCGCGTCTACCATAACTAGTATTGATATATAGAACGTGGCTTCTATACTCGATTTTTTGAACAGAATTATACATGCATACGAATTGACTTAATACCAAGCAAGTTGAAGCCTCTGTTAAAATTCATACTTGGTGCCTCCGTTACTAAAGAGCGTAAAGTGTAGGAAAGAAAAATTTGGAAGATAGGAGAAAAGGATGGGATTCGTTTCGTCCTCGACCGCTAGCTGGTACTTGTTAGTGTAGCGCGAAAGTGATCTAGCTACATACGAACACGTCGAACACTTGCATTTATACGCGCATATACGTCATCTTTAATTTTTGAAATCAATTGCTATTTCATTTAACTATCACAATTTTGTATAATTCTATCATCATTTCCCGAAACTGCAAAACTATTTCGTTCTGACAAATGTTATGTTCACCCTTTATTTGTAATATATATATTTTATGATAATGCAGATAAACAATCGATGTATTTAACATAATGTTAGAATCAAAATTTTTTTGCAGGATCTATTTTCAATTCAGAATATATTTTTCTTAAATTAAATTTTATAAAATCAAATACATGATTAGAAATTTATTAGGATTAGCACATTTGATTTTGATTTGATTTGATTTATTAATTTAAGGGCCACGGGGCAGAGCCCCAACTGGCCAATTGTACATAGTTGAATAATAAAATTTACAAAAATAAAAGAA